>OMNM01034464.1:47521-62397 GCA_900302745.1 Parablennius parvicornis | reverse complement strand
TCTGTATGACAGGAATAAATGTGGGAAAGACAGAGGCATCAGAACGACCCAATTTGACAGACAGCCGCCGTGGGCACATTGGCCCCCGGTAATGACAGCAGGACAGAGGCAGAAACGGGCCACTGCTTCTGGAGCCAGTGGATTTGCATACAAAATGCTGCTTTGGCCAGACCTGGCCTTTATGGGAAATCCTCTTAATTCAGATCCATTCAAATTGAAATGGACTTTCTTGGCAGGAACTGCAGCTCCCAGGAGCCAAATCATTTGCATGGTGTAATTTTTTTTTTACCCCCTCCTCCACGTTCGTTTGTTTTTCAATCCTTGTGTTTGGCCTATTATTTGTTTCCTCCCATGTTGGGCTCTATCTCATAATAGTGCTGCTATTTCTGTGTCAACAATTCATCCTGCTCCCTTGCCATCTCATTATGTGTTATGTTAACAGTGTGCTATTGCGGCATCGTTCTTTGTGGATGATGGTGTTATCTGGGTTATTGACTTGTGTCAATGTTGTGTTCATTCATTAGGATTATTGCTCAGGTAAATACACTTCATTTGGGACATTTGGATGTATTCTCTGAGGTCTCCACACCGGTGGACATTTCTGTCATATCTTGGTCGCACCACAAGCCCCTCATCTTCCTCCCTATTGTCTGTGTTGCATTTTCTTTACAATACTTTTACAAAATAGACAAAATAACCCTTCCTGCCCTGTTTTTAGTCACTTTCTTTTTTCAGTTTGTGTCTGTATCTTGTCCTCATCATTTTGTCTGTTTTTCATCTCTTTTATACAATACTTTTCTTTGTAAGGATTTGTACTCTCTTTAAAGATTGCTCACAGTCCAGCCAGTGTAACATTATTCCACTTGTCTCCTGACTCTGTGTCCTTCACTTTCTCACACTCTGTCATACATTTCTTCCCCTATCAGGGTAGTGACTGGATGCTGCCTTCCTCTATGCTGACGTTGAAGAAGGTGAGTGAGATGGATGCAGGACGGTACACCTGCGTGGCAGGGCATTCAGTGGAGGCTCTCAGCAAGAAACGCAGCATCAGCATCACCGTGCTGCCAGGTGAGGACCCGCCTGATTACGGCTTGGAGTTTACAATGATTAGAACTCGTTCCTTCTTTCTGAAAACCAGTTTGGACATATTTTGCTCCTGTTGGGGAATTTATCTGTCTGCATCCATTAAAAATGGACAGAAATATATTGTGTTGTATTTTGTCCTCTATCAGCCACTTGAATGTCACCAGAAAGGTCAGGCAGTCACTATTGTGTCATCTAGAAGAAATGCGGTTGGTATGTGTTGTAAGTGCTCAACCTTTAGGTCCAAAATTTCTTACTGAAAGGTTTAATCGATCCGCTATATGAATTGCTAAAAGACAGTGATGCTCTGAAAAATAAAGCGAAGGACATTTTTTAAAATAACCCTCATAAAAAAAAAAAAAAAAAGTCTCAAATGAAATTATCCCTTAAATGTCAAATATGTAAGGTGATCATACCAGAGGAAATAATACATTTTGAATATCATAAATTAATGGCAGTGGCAAAATTGCAATAATTGTAAAGGTTAAGAGGATAATTATAAATTAAAAAAAAGAAGCTATGGTTTTAACTGACCTTTGAATTTTTTTTTTTTCGACAGAAATATCAAGTCAAACATAATTGCACTCTTGTGAAGCGTCAGGTATATTTATGAATCATTAGAAAACTGAATCTGTTTTTCATTTTAGAAGCAATAGAATTGTTCATTCTATTGCTTCTAGGTGAGAGTAATGCTATGTTCACATAAAAAGTTTTCACTTTAGTCCAGTTTACTTCGCACTCAAAAGATGAAAAGTACAGTGAATGCTGAAGAGCTGTTGATGGCGGTGTTGAATATCTGACACATACTTGTATTGGACCACAGCACCGCAGTGCTGAGCTACACACAATACTGTGCATGTTGGATAATTTCAGTGATATTTTTTTCTAACAGCTGAGATTTCAGTGACAGCCCATAAAAAGAAGCAAGGTTTCAAAACAGTGGCAGGAATTCCTCCATTGTGCAGATCAATTGCAGTCCACCGCGAGAATATGGCTTTCTGAAGCCAGTCACGTCCTGTGTTTGGTCCATTCAGAGCTCTTTGATTCGTGCTGCATTTAGACTCCGATCGAACTCCAGTCACATCACATGAGAGTTTGTATGGAAGTGGACTGAGACCCACTTCTCAAATAGAATAGCTTTGATTGTTTAGTGTGCTCCAGGGTTCAGACAGCTGTATTCAAGGATACCATCAGGGATAGTTTATATCAGACTAAATCTAAGTGTATACCCTGGGTATATTACTCTATACTGTAAAACTAACTGAAAATTGTTGGATACATTTCAACAACAGACTCTGTAAGCATTTGTACACAAAAAGAATGACAGCTGCCCTTTGCTTGACTGTCAAATTGTCTTACTTCTAATGAAATATAATGACATAATGGCTAATTGAATTGATCGCACATCATCAGTCTTCATCATCTTTATCAGTGACCTGTGAGATGATTACTCTTGTTAATGCACGACAGTTTTAAAACACTTTTTTTTTTCTCTCTCACCCAGTAAGATTCATGAGCCTTGTGATTTCAATAGCTGAAATTATACAACGTCTAAAAATGCAATTAAGCGAATGCGTGCTATTTATGATGGTAGAATTGTCTTATTGCTGTCACAGTTGACAATCTGGTCACTGTGCTTTACAGGGTCTTCAGCATGCTCTCTGAATCACATATACTAATTAAAATAGCACTAACGTTTGTATTGTGGAATAAGGTTTCTTCCTCCTTGGAAGGTATGTAAAGAAAATACTAGTTCTGCTTTGAAGGCGCTCTACAATTGCTGCACAAACCTTAAGCAAACATTCCTTGTTTGAATTATTGTGACTCCAGCTGCCAAGAAATCCTCTAAACATAAGAAAATGCAGTAGCCTCTTATACTCACAACCTTATTTCTTGTGTGTTTACTTTGTCCACAGCCCTAAACACCACATTCACAAAGTCCTGGTTTTCAAACAATATATATAAATTGGAAATTCAAGCGCTTGAAGGGGATAATCAACTGGCTTTCACAATTTTAACAAGCAGACTTCTTTAGCATCACTACTGGGTATAGGACTATAACTATAACTAGACAGACACGCTTTTCTTTTGACAAACAAACAGGTGGTTGCCTTTAGAAGCATTGCCGAGAGGCAGGAAGCTCGTAGTTTTGCTGATTTCTGATTCCGTGTGATACATGTTTCCCTTCATGTCTTACTGATCTGTCCCACAGAGGATGCCCCGTGGTATGAAGCTAGTAGTGGCCGTCTCATGTTGATGACCTCGGCAGCGGCTGCATCTCTCATCATCCTCATCCTCTCTATGACCGTGTTCCTGTGCCGCAGGGCCAAGCGAGTCAAGACCAGCAAGGGGCCCATGTAAGAATCAACAGTTTGTTTATTTGTGCCGGTCATTCTTCAAACTAGTAACCAGTGTGACTCACATGCAAATGTAACTCAGAGAACCTGCCTTTGAGTGTAAGTTTATCCACTTTCACATTCCCCTCTCTCCCAAACGTATTCCCTCTTCTCTCCTCTTGCTCAGTCTGACTTTATATTACAGATTTGGCTATTGCTACAATTACTCATTCTGTCTCATGTGATAGAACCAAGGCCATTTCAGTAAAAAGTGTGTGCGTTTTGGTGTGAGTCCGTGTGTACCGTGGGGTACGGTTCATTTTGAGTAATCTTGCAAAAAAAAAAATCTCTTCACATGTGGAGACTAGTGCCTGCATATGAAAAAGCATTAGCCACACTGAATTTTAAATTTGATCTCAGCAGGTCCGACCAACTTGACCTCATCTTTGATCTCTTTCATGCTCCTTGCTCTCCCACGTGTTTCCATGCAGTGCCAGCTTGAGAAAAGCCTGTGCTGAGCAGCAGGTCAAACTCTCTTTATCATAGATGTATATAGAAAAGACTACAGCAATGATATGGAAATTAGTGAAACTCCCATTAATTCTCCAAGTTGGCAGCATGTTAATGTGCACCATGACCCCATGTAAATTCGCCCATTAACTTATTTTTCCATATGGACTAAAAATATAATACATTTTCCAAAAGACAAAAATTCCGCATGAGCGTCTGCTTTGTGCCATAAATCTCTGTGCTTGAGTCGTGGGAGATACATATTTTTTAATCTTTGCTAAGGAAGGTTGTCATGAGTACACTAATTGGTGTGTACACAAAGATACAGATTGCAGAGGCGAGGATGATGAACTTTCATATCAACCACCAGGTGTGATTTTTAGTGCTCAAGTCTAGTCTATAATTTCCTCACTTATGGTTTTCGAGTGCCTACTGCAAGATCGATATACTGGTAATCATGGTCCTCTGTCTTTCTCCCCTTCTTCTTCTCCCCAGTGATGACCAGTCTCAGATCAAGCCCATCTACAAAGCAAGTGTGGATTCCCTACCCTCCACCTGCGGAGACAAACAACCTCTGGTGTGACTGCGTGAGCAGGTGGAGGGATGAGAGTTGAGGGAATGATGAAGCGAGGGATGAGGAAGCTTGTGTAGGTGGCTAGAAAATGAAAGGATGCCACAAAGGATGCACTTAAAGGGAAAAAAAATTGGGGGCGGAGAATAGCAAGAAAAGAGAGAGACAACTAGGGACGTAAGAAGACTACGTGGACAGCAAAATCAGTTAAAAGGAAACGGTATGTTTAAAAAAAAAATAATAAAAAAACAAAAAAAAAAATTGTAATAAAGGACCAAAGATTCTTTTTGAGATGCTAAAGCCGTTCCAGTTGTGGGTGTTGGCTGCAAAATATACACGAAGGTGTACAATTTTCTTTTCATTTATTCTGAAGCGTGGAAAATGTCGTGCTTCTATTTTTTTCATGAAGAATCTTGTCTATTTAGATCTGTAAACACTTAACATGCAATTTTATCCTTAGCTGTTATTTTGCAAATGTAATTGCTCAGCTGTGTAATATGAATGAAACGTTCAGGTGATGGGACAAGGTTTTATTTTGTTGATTTGTTTCTTTTTCAACTTGTTATTCAAATGAGAACCAGCTCAAAGCTGGGAAGTTTTTTTTTTTTTTTTGTATCTTTCCTAATCTTTTTTACTTTGACAGCACTCAAGCACACTGCACTCTAATATTCAATTTACTGTACATTGGATTTCTTTGACATTAAATAGCCTTCAGGAAAATATATTTACCTTCCTTTGTGTGCCATTGATTTTGCTCCATCTCCGACATACAAAAGAGGCTGACAACGAGTTGAAAGCCAGACACGCATGTTCGCTTGGCCACACATCCTCTTGATCCGGTGCCATCTTGGGCTTGCATCAGCTTGTTTACCAACCTTCCACTTCAGTCTGCAAGACCTTACTTTAAAGCAATGACCTTTACACTGATCACTGTGCCTGTGCAGCCTTCTCTCTTTTCCCCATCTGCCTGTAAGCACAAACCCATCCTCAAACAGTTTAGCTCCACAGGCTGCGAGCTGCATTCCTACATTAAGACTCACACAGCGAGAATAACTGTAAAGTCTGGTAACCTTGAAACTTTGTCCATCCATTATATGAGCAGGCAGAGTCTGCCTCCGCTAGTTGTACCAGACTAGATTTAGTCTGCTCTGATCTCTCCAAAATAACCATTGTAGACTACAACTTCATCTTTTTAATTTTCTCCTCTGTTGCCTTGTAACCCTTTACGCTGTACCGCACCACCATCGCTTATTACCATAACTGTGCTCATAATGCTGAGAATTTCATTACGCTTGTCTGTAGAAGTTATGTTGGGTTTTATGTGGTTTTATTATCGGTGTGTGGTTGACCGTGGGCCGTTGTTAATAATGGGCGAAGCGGCAGTTTAACAATGACACTCCATTAACGGGTGCATGCGCCACAGAGCACAGCCAGGATAATGTTATTAAACTGATTATTCAAGTCCCCTGTACAGCTCGGCTCTGCCGCAGCCATCTTTTGTTGAGCATTTTACAGACTCCCTGTATTTCTTTTCTAACTCTACAAACTTCTTCTTACTGTATGTCGTAGGTCAAGCTCAAGAATCTGGAAATAACCGGTCAGGTTTGTGTAACCTGGACCGATCTTTTTTTTTTCTTTTAGAAAATAGTCTCGTTTTGCAGTGAGGAAAAAAAAAAAGAAATGTTGTAGATTTGAAAAGCCCTCCTGCATGCTAAATGCCAGCGAGCACCATTTTGTTTTGGCCTTTGAGTCAGTCATGAGTGAAAAGCTGTGAGCTCCCTAGTGATTTTTGGTCCTGGGGCTTCAGCTGGCTGACCAAAAAACACAAGATTATGTATCACAAATTTCACACAGCAAGATTGTCCCTGAGGTACAAGGTTCTGGTTGGGAGGGGAAGGAGTAGTTCATAGTGACATTTTGACCTTGATAGTGCTTCATGGATAAACCACCAGACAACAGCTTAAGGTGATGCAGGTGTGGTGCTTGGAATATATAGCAGTCACAAATATTTTCTGTGATGCAGGCAAGGTCCTCGATGGATAAGGACCTAGATCTCTGACATTAAAGTGTAGCAGCTTGTGTCAACTGTGAGTCTGATTGACAAACTTCCTGGCAGCCCTTTAGCACACAAACCAACATGTAAAGGTGGGTAATACTGAACATGACACCTCACTGAGTAACACACTGCAGTGCCAGACATTTGTAACTGTATGTCATTGCCTACTGCTGTTTTCGTCACGGTCACTTGGTTTTGTATGTGCATCCTGCATATGTTGTGTCAAATGGCTGAACATGAAGGAGTGGAGTTCGCTGGAGAAGCAGGTGTTTTCCCCTCATTACTTCCTGACAATGCCCCATCTGGTGCTAGGGAGCTGCTGCCACGGACTCCCTGCCAACCCGGGAACAAACACTAGCAGAGTGGCTGACAGGGGAAAAATGAGACGGGATGGGAGTTGGGAGAGTGAGTGGGGCTGATATTATCATTGCCAGAACAAGGTTAAAACTTGTGTGGAGAAATAAAATCAGCGAGTGGAGAGAGCCTGAAGCTGAGACTTTAAGATCACACACGGATCCATCAGTAGAGGTCAGATACGAGGCAAGAGTTCAAAGCAACTTTGTGGAAGTCTAGGGAAGAAATATTAATATTCATACTAATAGACTGCTTTGATGCATTACAGTCTGTTTGAACTTTCCTGACTGTTTAAACCAAACTGATCAAAATGTCTGGAGGATTTGTGACAGATGATGTGAGAGGAAAAAGCAGATTTGAAACCCATGGCAAGTCATTCTTTTTGTTGCCTGACGGGGGCGCCAAAGACACAGTTTCAAAAACATGCCTTCAAGCATCAGAGGCTTCAAGTCCATGGCATGACACTAGATTAGAGAGGGGAAAAAAAGACAGAAAGAAAGAGAAACAATTTTCATAATGGAGCTGGGCTGTCTGACTGGAACACACAATTACGGGCAAACTGTGGCCACAGCATGCGGGTAAAGTTGAAGAGCCCCTTTAGCGAGACCTAATAGGCCCTGACTACAGATGAGCAGGCTCATCCCCTGCACAAGTTTTTGTTCTGGGCCATTACCATCATTGTGAAAGGTGATTTAACCAAATACAGTCAGGTCTGTTCTCTAACCTCATTGATGAGCCCTGTGCAAATTTGGAAACAAAGGAGTTTGACACACCTGAATTTTAAACTCAAAACACATGGAGACTGCTTAATGAGCTGACCTGGAAATTCATTTGATCTGCAAATATTCTTCAGTTATGCCATTGTAAATCCCACAGAAAGTAATGCCACTGTACCATGCTGCATTGGCACAGCTGGAAATTGGGATGGTTTCCAATTAGGAAGGGCCCATTTCCTATTTCACAACATTCACATGAGAATAACTAACAAGCAACATGGTCGCCTCCTGCAGTACTGGTTGCTGTCTGAGTTTAGAGAAGAGACAGACAAGGTGAGGAGAAAATTAATTTGAGAAAGTACATATTTTTCCTCTGTATTTTGCAAATTTGTTTATATGCATTTTTGTTGTAACCCTTTCAATAAAACGTTTTGGCAAGACATGGTCGACAAGTTATGCATGTTGGTACAGTTTTATAGAAATACCTTATTTGTGCATGTAGAGAACTTTCGCTTAAATCTTTCACCAAAGCTAGCAAAGTATGATCTACCTCTGGACACTCTCTCTTGGAAGAGGGAATTCCTAATTTGACCGACTTTAAAAGCATTTTCTCTTTGGGAATTGGGAGTAAATCTACCTCAGAGTTACTTTTGAATATTGCGTGATGGATGAGTCCCCCTGACACAACCTAACCAACATATGAGAATTCACACCTTGTTGTTTTTTCTCATTCTTAATCTGCACAATCATCTCCAATTTGACTTCAAAATGGAATTAATAACTGTAGCATTAACTGTAACTCAACAAAAATGTCCGCAACCACTGAGGAGTCCAACATTTTAGTCCAAGGAGCAACATTTAATAAAAACTGATTATTTATGAAAATTAACGCTAGTTATCAATCACATTAGAGCGAACTGAGTTCAATTAACTGCAAGATGAAGCCCCTCTTTCTCCTCCTGTAATATTCCCTATAAAAAAAAAAGCCCTTCCCCTTGCTCTCATCCGCACAGCCCCTCTCGCGCTCCGCAATTGGTCGGAGAGACTCACGAGCCCGCCCCGCTGCCAAGCGTTTTAAATATATTTACAATGTAAAGTAACCAAGAAAAACCGGACAAACCATCACACTCGGGCTTTCACGGAGAGGGAAAGTGGGTGTGTTTGTGTGGGAACAATATTATGTAAAGACCTGCTGTTACCCTTTTGAACGCTTGACAATAATAATAAAAAAAAACACACACACTTCAGTCATACACGCGCGCACCCACACACATACGTTCAAGCAGAGACGCTGAAGGCGCTGTCGGGAGAGTGAACCTGCGGGTTCATGTCACTCTAATTTCTCCGAGGAAGAGGAATACTAAAGCAGAGATTGGAGGGGGAATATCAGCGATGGCTCTCGCGACCGTGTGGAACTACTGCGTCCCTCTCACCATCTTCACAGCCGCCTGCTTGCTTCACACTGGTAAGGCTCCAAACCACAAGAGTGAATGGGAAGAGTGTGGAATTGTCTCGCTTTTTTACTGGCCAAGTTTGTCCAAGTCTCCGTTTAAAAAAAAAAGGTGTGTTTGAAAATGGCACAAGGACTTTACCATGTACGTAAACTGACTGGAGGTGGCGCGCGCCACGGAGTAGCACACGTGTGTATATTTCTGTGCAGGACAGCCTTCTGTCATGCGGACCGCTCTTAATACTACGAGGTAAACGCAATCAAAGCTCTTTTGCGCAGCCTCGATCTGTGTAGTTACTTGGCCGTTAGTCCTTTGCCACTTCCTGGAACTACTAAGCTGGAAAGACCCCAAGACACCCCAGGACGAAAACAAAACTGAAAGACGCCGACCGGTAGTCACTTTTGCCCAGCAAAGAAATATTTTATGAAAGCGTCCCATGCTCTATTGACCCTTGTGCGTCACAGCATTTAGATTAGGCTTCTCCCCCACCTCTCTCTTCAGACCAACTGTGATTGGGATGCTTTGCACCCCATAGCTGTTGTGTGTGACCGGATGGGATCTAGTATTCAGCCGGTGCGTACAGCCATGCATACAAAGAGCTCCCCATTAAATATTCTGACAGCCACATGAGAGCTCATAATAAATGCCCGCAGTGGACCAGACGCGTGTCAGACACCAGGATCAGCTGTGGGGGTTTTGCTGCTGCTTTTATATTCTGCAGCAGAGTGAGGGACTGGAAAAGACCTGTGAGACCTTACCCTCTCAGTTACAGTAACATCGGAGAATCTATTACAAAGCCCCGTAATGGCACCTGCAGTGTCTTTGTGGCTCTTATGCCTCCCACTGGATCCTCTCGGCTTGGGATTGTCCTGCATTGCTTCCTTGAAGGCAGAATATACTCCCTATTCACCCACTAACAAGTACAGCTGCTGCAAAACAGGAATCTGAATTGAACTCTGAGCAACTTCAGTGTGGCATTTTATGCCATATGTTTGGGTGTAAGTTGAAATAAATAATAATAAAAAAAAAAACTCATGAGAAAACATTAAATTCTAATCAAAACAATTTCTGTTTCTGGTGAAACTGGAATCATAGTAATAAATTAAACACAGCTGTTATTTCAGGGGATTTGTCTTGTGGCGGTTCCTTGGAGGCTTTGTTTATGTTCCTGTGGCATTGAAAGGGTTAAGTGGCAGGATGTGGTCATTGTCACAGTCAGACTTGTGCGCTTCTGTTGTGAGGATGTCTCATAGAAAAAGGAGCACTGCATTGCTCCATATCCATTTTACTGGCTGCACTGATATCAACCTCGGCATGGCCTGTGTATTGATTTGTTCCCTGCATTTTTGTGTGGGTGTGTATGTGAGCTTGTGTGCGTGCGTGTGTGTGTGTGTGTGTGTGTGTGTGTGTACGTGTGCTTATGTCTTTTGTCTTTGGTAGGACCACCGAGAGTTTGAATTAATTTGCATGAGCTGTAGGCGCTTGCATGCTGGTCTTCCTGCAATACTGTGTAAAAGGTTTGTATGTTTACCTTGGCATCCCCCGTTTATGAATAACCGCGTGTGTCGCAAATAAATGGCCACTATGTCAATGTGTGTATCTGCGTGTGCATGCCACTTACAGTGCAGGGTTTTGCCTAAGCTGCAGGCAACCTCAGCTGGGGGCTGCTCACTGATCGGTGTCATTAATCTAGCCACTGACAGGGGCCGAGAGAGACGGGAGGCTGCTGGGTTCAGGGGTGTCTACTGGCAGAAGCCAGGGGAAGGCGGGGAGGAAGAAGCGTGAAGATAGGCTGTTTCTGAACACCTTGCACATACAGTAGTGCTGTGCGTCAGACAACATTATCTGATGGGGGAAAAAATACTTCAGCCTCAGTCATTTTTCTTCCAACCATCTAGAAGGAAAGGAAATGGGAGAGTAAAGCTGGGAGGGGATGGAGGTTGGCTGTTGTTATTATGCCTGGATAGGTATGGACAGATTGATTTGGCGGATAGACAGATGAGTGGACAGATAGATCGAGAGTGTGCTGTGAAGATTGCGAGACTGGAAGTCCTGGACCCCATTTTGCAGGTTGAAGGAGAGAAAGAGCGATGGAAAGGAAGAAAATGGAGCAAGAAAAGAGTGAGGGAAAGAGAAAAAGTGAGTAGAGAAAGGTAGAAAGACTTCACAGTGTGTCTGACGGGCAGGCCTGAGGTACAAACGCGTACACACACAGTCGGCGCTGTGTGTTTGTGCACGGAGTGTGTGGCGTTGTGAAGGTGGCTGATCCACAGCAGCCGTGGGCCAAACTTCTACCACACATACAGTAATGAATGCTCTTAGCTCCACCTCCACTGCTCGTCCACCCTTAATCGACACCCTCCATCACTTCTATTCTACGTCCCATCCTTTATTTCCTCCCCTATGCCTCCATTACCACCTGCCTTATCATTGTGTGCCTTAAATCACCTCCATTTGTTTATTTGAATGTGTGCAATGAGAGCCATCCGTTTCAGCTTGTTCCCCATCATCCTGTTTGGACCTTGGCTGGAGCTCCGGTGGTTGAAAAACGGCAGCAGTTGGACGTACTTGTGGGAGGAGATTTGAATACCAATTATAGCTGGTATATGTGTGCAAGCACAGACACACACACACATAGAGAAGCCATGCATAAATCAATGTCGCTGTGAGTCACAGAAGGGAAGCTCGGTGTGTAAACACAAACATCAAGGGAAATGCTGTACATATGAATACTAAAAAAAATAAGGACACCTATGAGCACATAAATAAGTGCAAAGACACATGTAAACCTTACCTAAAAACAGCTTACGTAGCACAATATAATTTCTTTTGAGCATGGCAATAACATAGCTTACGCAAGAGTTTATCTGAACCCAATTCCAGTTTTTGATGCTTGTCAGGCACAGTTTGCATCACGGCATAGTTAAGATTGCCTTTTTACATTTTTCCACATTGCGCCGGGATTGCTATTTCAGCGTCTTTCTTTGTTCTTTAATGTGCTGAAAAAGTCTTCACCGTAAGCCAAGGTTTATCCTTTGATCCAAACCTCGGAGGGTAATTCACCCCCCCAAAATAAAATAAACTTGTCTGCAATTTAATTAAAAAGAGCGAGACCTCGTTTTCATGCTCTCTGCCCTGCCATCTACTGGTTCACGGTGTAAGTTTGAGCCCAGTGCACAATCAGACTTCAGCATTTACGTTCTCTCCTCTCCTCTGATTTGCTGTCTTTTGTATGGCTAAATAATTGGACAACCTGAACTTGGCAGACGGCACTGGCATGCCCGTCAACAGAGGGGAAGCTGAAATGAGCCGTTTTTAAGAAAGAAGAAAAAAAAAAAACAAACTGTGCTGCCTGCTGCTGTTGTGCACGGCACTGTTTGATCAACTGATGCAGTCTTAAAGGGTCCTGACAGGGTGGGCCCAGTATCGCTGCTGAGCAACTGTCTCGGCGTAAGCTCCGTAAACAAATTGGACTGTGTCGCTTCTTTGGAGAAGTCACGAATGAAAAAGTTACTAAGCTTGGTGGGGGCTGGTTTTTTTCCTCTCCCCTGGGTTTTTATGGGTCCATTACTCAGTTGCAGAAGTTTCTAGGCTCACCGTTTAGTGCAGGTGATGTATTTTGCAGTAATTATCTTCTAATCTGCCCCCCGGTCTTTAGTGCAATCCACAATTCTTGGTTTAAAACTGCTGTTGTTTCTCCAATGAATACGTCTCAATATACCCTCACATCATTATAGAGCAGGTACACAGTTTTTTGTTTTTTTGTTTTGTGTCGGCATTGACTGGAAAAGAAATAAAGGGAAATAGAACATGACAAGTAATTTCGTTTTCCCTTCAAGGACAAATCATATGACTTGGACATCATGTATCTGTTTTCACATCCTGTTTACAATGCAGTGTTTCAGTATGTGTTTTGCCCTCTTAGGGAGGTTCATGCAAACAGAATCCATGGGCCACAATGATTGAAAGGGGCACACAAAGACACCAATTGGTAATTGAATCCTTATATTTCATTTGACCATTTGTTTAATTGTCCATTAGTGAAACTTTCTGTCAATCTAATCAGACCAGCGCTAATGTAGAAACACTCTTTATTGCTGCCACCTCATCTCCTTCCCATTACTATTCCCCAGACAGTGCCGCATGTGATTATCATAATGGTGATCTATGTCGTCCTTACGTGTCTGAGAACAACTGGCGTTTCACCAACTTTGCTGCTGAAGTTTTTTAATGCTGAGTAGGATGCCAAGGACATCTCCTCCATTTGCTGGCATCCAATGCCCTGCCAATCAATCCGTTACTCTTAACTTCATCTGATCGGATTGGCCCTGAGCAAAAGTAAAACGCCCCTCTTGGGTCCATCTTTCCATACGGTGACCTGATGTCCCCTGAGCCAGCAGCTTTTTTCCAGCTGCTGACCCCTTCTCACTGTATATTTGTCTTTGCCACAGGGCTGTGAAATCTGTAAACAGCGATTGCCTCTGTAAGGCTTTTTTGGCAATACACACAAAGGCAGTTGCTGTGTATTCTTTCTACTCTGGTACAAGGTGTACTTTTGTTAATGCTAGCCCCTGCTGAATTGTGGTCAGATGAAAAAAGGGGATCGTGATTCAGAAAAAAAAAACATTTAAACACGCCAAGGGGTGAGCATTCCTTACCATTGGTGACACAGTTTCCATGACTAAAAGTAAACGTTTATAACTCCTGCTTGGCCTTGGGCTTGTTTAACACCCTCCCCTTGGTGCTGTGACACCTGTCTCCACAGCTCCCGCAGGGCGTAGCGCTAACATGGCCAGACAGCGGCCTCTGGTAACGCCAGTAACCAAGGTGATTATCCCCACTCAGGCGAAGCAACGGAGCCCTCACCAGCCGTGATTGGACGAGAGTGGCTGATTGAGCTGAAAAGGGCAAGTGCCTAAAATTGAAGAGCTGGAAACTGTGTACTCTGTCAGTGTAGAGGCGAATACTATTTCCATCTGGACGAGACAAGAGGAAGGAAGGGTGCCTGGTAATGAGGTGCTCGTCCGAGGGTAAGGAGGATCAGAGGCGGACTTAAACCTAGGTGAAACTGTCAGGCTGGGCACGGAGGTTGCCAGCAAGACCCCATTTCCCTTCACCCTTGGGAGGTCTGTGTGTCCAGTGGAGGCTGCCTGATGAAGAGTGACCAGACTTAGCTGGGGCACCGAGGGACTGATGGGGTCATAGAGGGAGAATGAAAGAGAGAGAGACAGGGAGTGATGGCTGGCTGCACAGTGTATAAAAGAATGAAGGAACACAGCAAGGAGGAGGGAAAGCGCCAGGGGCATGCGTCACAGACCATTGGAGCAGGGAGGAGCGAAGCAGAGGAGAAAGTCAGGCAGAGAAGAGTCCAACAAACGAGTGAATGATTGCAGGATTTCTGCTTTAAAATGGAAGGGTGTAAAAAGTGTGCGGGGAGGGTGCAAGGGGAAGGGAGAGTAAGCAACCCCTGTGGTGCGGAGTGACTGATTGATATGGCTTAAAAATGTGGAAGGAGGAAAAGAGGGAGAGTAAGATGGTGGCATCGAAATCGGAAAGTACAGGGTGCTGATGTGAGGTGAGGAGGAGGAGCTGAGACGGAGATGGATGACGATATAAAGAGATAAAGATGGAGAGAAGGCAAAGTCTGTGTAGGTGACCACACCTGAGAGACAAGGTGTTATGATCGATGAGGTCACAGCATGCGCACGCACTCTTCCACCCACACACACACACACACACACACACATACACACACATTGACGCATAAAAGTGAGTTGGAGGAGCCGTCTTCCACTTCTC
>OMNM01034464.1:27713-42476 GCA_900302745.1 Parablennius parvicornis | reverse complement strand
CCTGAAGTCGTCCAACCTCGACTGGCAGTGAAGCCAGACAGCTCAGCAAGAATTTGCAGGCACGGCTTTTTTAGCAAGCTTTTATGTGTGTTTTGTAACACACACACACAAACACACACACACACACACACACACACACACACACACACAGAGGAAAACAGCCAGTAGGTTCCCACAGAATTGCTGAATTGAGTTATGTAGCCTGTCAGTCAACTCCCAGCTCCCCTGCATAGACACACCCCTGACAGATTTCTTCCACACACACACCCGCCGGACTGACGGTGCATATTTCGCATGGGGAAGGGACTCAATTACGGCGAAGGTGAAAGAAGCAATAAACACAACGTAGATACAGTGAAGCTCGCTCAGCAGCACTGCAGTCAATCACAGAGCCAGGTAGGTAGCCGCCGCCACTTTGCTCATCCAGTTGTAAAGTGCTGGCAATGGCCAGCGGTGGTGGATGGATAGATTCAGGGAAAGAGGGAGAGTGGCTGTGGGGATATGAAATGCTGCCACCTGACCCTTTCGGAAATTATGAGGCTGTGACCGAATTACATGGCCCTGCTGCTGAGAGGACAGAGTTGAAGGGATGGAGGTAAGGCGAGAAGAGAGACAGTGGGACATAACGGCCAACTGTCATTTCAGACTTCAGCATAGATGTATACAATGTGCGCGTGCGCGAGCGTGTACATGTGCTGTTGTGTTTATAAACTTTCACATCGTCACTGCGTTGTAGTTATATTTAGAGATTTTGTGACACTAGAGCAACATAATCACACTCTGAGTGTGTGTGGGTTCTTATGAGAGGCTCATAAACATTAAAACAGCTGTTAATGGCAACATTTAAACGGAGCAGGTAAAATTATATTATTTACAACATTTTGACCGCCTAACAATATTCGACTTTGACAAGTAAGGTATTGAACCATCTAACCATCCATATTCTACAGTATTTCACTTTCCCTTACAGCTGCAGGGGGTTGGAGCTGAACCCAGCTGACTATGAGCAAAGTCAGAGTTCATCCTGGACAGGTCAGCAGGCCATCACAGGTCAAACTCAAGAGATAATTTAGTGTGAATCTGAGTACATCCAATGAGCAATTTAGGGGCACCAAATGTGTGCAAATGTAAGTTTTTGGACTGTGAAAGAAAACTGGAGTATCCGGAGAAAGCACACGCAAAGAAAACATGCAAGTCTTGTTGCATGACTGCTTACAACCGTGCCAATGGGCGTCCTTTAACTAAAGGAGGTTAAACTTAGGTTCACATCAATGATCACATTCTCTGACCTCTGATCTCAAAAAAGAGCAACACTTTAAAGCTAGATATGGGTGATGCTTATGCAGTCGTCCTCAGCCTTTAACTACCTCTGTAGGTGTACTTTTGTATATGGTGTGATTATTCAAATTTTAAGTACATCACATAAGATATGGACATCTAAAAAAAAAAAAAGGTTATATTTAACTGGAGTTGATGCCATTTTCTACTGATTTAACAGTATCCAAAGTGCTTTTCAATATAAGTCACATTCACCTTTATTCAAATTTTTTGTTCTTGTGCACTTTATCAATGACAATTCTGGTAAAACTTGTGTAAATAAAGTTGGGAAACATCTCCCAAATAGCAGTTATGGGTTCTAACTCATCCAGAACATAACTGTTTTTGACAATTTTACTTCCTCAATCACGGAGACTGTATGGGATGGACCCGGCAAGCTTACTTATAAGAAGATGGCAAAACTTGAGACAGTTTCCACTAAAACAAATGTTTGCGTGCAAGCATGTCGGTAACATCCTTAAAGATTCAAATATTACAGAAATGGTGAATTTGCCCATAATCTATTCTTTCTAACACTTAGAAATATTTTCTTTAATCTAATGGAAGCCCAAACTGCAACGGTCAATGATCAAATCGACTTGCACATTCTTGTATTTGGCAATGTTCTGCCATACACCCTCCTACACATGCACGCACATGCACAGTTCTGAAAAGTTTTTCTTCACTTTTGGCATTCCCACGCACTCCTGGCAATTCAGCCCAACAGATGGAGTTCTGTGCAAAAACTAGAGCACATATATGTTACTTACAGCAATGCAAGTAGGTGATCAAGAACTTACTTGAACTTATTCACACCTCATACTGTGACGTTTTACCGCTTGTATTACCAATGTTGTATGAGGCTAGGTTTGATGACTACGGAGGTGGTAGAGGGAGGGTGCGATTGCCTACTGAGAATCTAATAGTCACAGCAGCTTTCTCACCCACCTCAGCTATACCTTTCGATCCTATCTGTCTCCTTCCATCTTTTATTCATTTCTGTTCCCCCACAGCACATCCGTATTTCTCCCTGCCTCCGCCTCTGTCTCTGTTCCTCTCCACCCTGTCCACCTTTGGATTTACCACCAAGGCTTACCTCTTGGCAGTTCCTCCCCTATTTCTGCTTGTTTCTTTTCTCTTTTGTTCCTATTGGCCTCCTGTTCCCTTCATCGCGGTCTCTCATCCATGGTATCAAATCCTATTTATTTTTATTTGGCTCGAACCACTTCTCTCCTCTTTTTGCGGCCTTTTTGTGAAGTTGAAGTTGGCAGAAAGGTGAAGGTAAAACCTAAAGGGAAAAAGGGAAAAGACCTATAGGTATAATCGGATGGGGGAAGTCTTGTACTGTGAAGAGCATCACCAACACTCTTCTACCGGCTTTAGATTAATTTTATAGCAGCTTGTGTGAAACGCAAGGTTGTGACACTCCCGTTATTACTTTGCGTTCACCTGCCTACCTTGGATTTACCACCCATGCATGGTTTTTGGCAGATCCTCTTCTTTTTCTCCTGCGCTCGTCTTTCTTTTTCTTTTTCCTCTGGATCCACTTGACCCCCTGTTCCCTCCATCGAGGTGTCTTGATGCATCAAATCCCTTTCTTTTCTGCTCTGCTTGAAAATCCCCTCCTCTTCTGTTTATGCTCCTTCCTTCAGAGGTTAAGGTTGAGGGAAAGGTGGAGATGAAGCCAAAAAGTGAGGAGAAAAAAGCATGCAGCTTGGGGAAATGCATCCGCCAGCTTTAGATTAATCCTATTAATTGCTACAAAGAAACATGAGGTTGTGACACTCTTGTTATTGCTTTTTATTATTCTGTCTTCCTTTGAACTTACTACCAACATTTTCCTTGTGGAAACTCCTCTTCTATTTCTCCTGCACTCCTTTACTCTCTTATTTCTCCCATTTCTCTTGGCCCCTTGTTCTCTTCATTGTTTTGCTCAGCCTCCGTATCAATTCTTTTCCACTTTTCTCAAATTTCTACTCCTCTCTTTTTGCACCATCTTTCAGAAGGTAAAGTTGGCAGACAGGGAAGGGAAGGGGGGAAATGTAGCACTGGGGATCTTTACTGTGTGGACCTCTACCCGACCTCAAGAGAATCCAAGTGACTCATAATCCCAATAATTGTTATAATAAAACTTCAGGATGCGAAACTCTTGTTATTGTTTTCTGTTTTTCTTCTCCACACCGCTTGCATTCACCACCAAAGCTTACTTTCTGGCAATTCCTCAACCGGTTGCCCTGCTCTTCCCTCGGTATCTTTTTCCTCCCATTCTTCTCAGCCTCGCACTCTCTCCAACGCGGTCTCTTTTACTCAGTCTCGGTATCAAATCCTATTCTTTCCTCCTTGGCTTGAACCTCTCCTCTCTTTTTGGGGTTTCTTTAAGAAGTTAAAGTTGGCAGAGAGGTGCAGGTGAAGTCTAGAGGAGGAGAGAAAAAGCAGCAAAGGGAGTCTTGGTCAGGCATACAGACGGGGACAGGAAATGGAATCACAAACACAATCATCAACTTTAGATTAATCTTTTTCTTTTTTTTTCCTGGTGTACGGCTATGTAGTTTTCCCTCTCACCTACAGAGGCTTGTACCTCTTCTATTTCTGCCGCCCTGTGTGTCTTTTTTTTTTTTTTTTTTTTTAACCTGCATTGTCTTGGCCTCCTGCTCTCTCGATCATAGTCTCTTTTGCTCAGTCTCGGCATCAAATCCCATTCTTTTCTGCTTGGCTCAGACTTCTTCTCTGTTTGCAATGTCTTTCAGAAGTTAAAGTTGGCAAAGAAGTGGAGGTGAAGCCTGAAGGAGAGATGAAAAAGCAGCACGGGGGAATCTTTATTTTGGACATACATGCAGGGAGAGGCCTGCATTGTGAAGCGGATGGACAACACAGACCACCAGTTTTAGATTAGTCATATTAATACCTCATATGAAAATTGAAGTTGTGACAGTCTGATTGATTTTTCTCCTGACTAGCATTGAATTAACCACAAAAGCTTCAGTTTTGTCTGTGCCTCTTCTATATCTGAAACCCTGCTCTTCTCTCTCTCTCTCTCTGCATTTTTACCTGTCGTGCCTTTTAAACCCTCGCTTTCGTAGGTTGGGGAATTTTGAGGTCAAACACGTAGTCAAGGAAATTCCTGTACTGTAAGGAGCATGCCAGGGACACATCTGCCAGCTTTAGATTAATCTTATTAATTGCTTGTGTGAAACTCGGGGTTGTGACACCCTTGTTATTGCTTTGTGTTATTAATAAAAAGAGTTACAGAATGGAAGGGCTGAAATCAATAAGCGCCCTTAAAGGGAAATTAAACAAGGAGAGAAGGGGACAGGGCACAGGGACAAACTTGGTGCAGCTGAGACATTGTTATTAGTTGCTGTTGCCCTTTAATGAGGGTTATTTAATGGGCCAGAAAACAGGCACACACAGCAACCAGCAAAGTGAATGCTAATTTGCAACCACAAGTACAGAGCAAAGTCTGGCAAAACTTCTTTTATACCAAACCCCAAACAATGAGAGTGAAATATGAAGGTGCCGGAAAAACCAAAGAACTTGGCCAAAACCCTCCAGCCTGCTCACTCATCAGTCCCCCAGAACTACTCACTGTTGCTCGGGTTTGTAGTCTGTTCTGTGGTTATCCTCTTTCAACTCTGTGTTCTGCTTTTTTTTCTTTTTTCTTTTTTTATATCCTCTTCCTCTCTCTGCCCTTTTCCCACTGTGGTTTCTTTTATGGGAGATGTATTCATTATGAAACAATAAAGGCTTGATTGGGAAGAGTGGACTATCCTTCACAACAGCTTTTTGAAAAGTGCATTAATAGTGAGAGCAAGAGCGAGAATGTGATAGCTTTGCGCACCTTTTATATTTCCACTCAAAGGTAGCGCTGAGTTTCTTCACGCTGCTGCTATCCTCTTATTGTATCAGCGCTCTTGTGACAGAACATTGTTTTTTTTCATTTTCGTTGTTTTTTTACGGTATTAGAGTCGAGGAGGGTTCTCAGAAATCATCTGTGTGGCACTTCTGCTCTCAGACTGCTTGTGTAAATATAGAAATATTCACAGGCTGGTGAGAATACAACATGGCTTTCAAGACACTTTGGCGTTGCTATATTAACATTTAACAATAGTCTGGATCTGCCAGTGACACTTGTTCGATTATTCAGTGTGCCACCTCTGTGCAAACGGCACAGCGGTGCAATGGACTGCTCTGTAATAAAGACTACTTAAAGATGGTTATAAAAGACGGTTATAAGTGCAATCCGTCACAGAGCATCATCTACATGGGCTTCATCCCACGCTATGATTTCCAACTTTTGTTTCAGTTGTAACTCCTCTGCTCTTATTGCCAATACTTGCCAATACTTCACATTCGTACACCTACACATCCAGAAATGTTCTCTGGTAATGCATCCGTATAGAGTGAATTTGTTCAAACAATGAGCCTCGCTTGAACCATATTCTATATAAAAAAAATAAAATGACCACAGGGACACATCTGCTAAAAGCTTACTGCTGATTCCAGTAAATGTTTTGACTGATAATACAATGGAATGATGCCCAGGATATTTTAAACTAATTTAGGGGTTTCATAACAAATTCAGAGGATCTTCGTCAAAAGTTACTGCTCCCGAGACAAATGAGAAAAACAATGCTTTCTGTTGAGCTTGCAGTGTAATTTTCTGATCTACAGCCCTCTAGTAAGAACAACTTATAGATTGATGATGTAAGTTAGATTGTTTTTTGCAGCATCTTCAATTACTGGAACAATCTTGTTTTTGCTCATCTACTATTAACTTACAGAGAGAAAATGAAAATGCATGACTGAAAATTGAAATGCATGTTTTGATTATTTTCCCTCCAACAATACCAAGTGCTTTTAAAGATACCTGCCCTTCTTCTTTTTTTTTTTTTTTTTGTATTAAGCTGAAAAGAACATAGACTATAGATGGCAGACTGTTTTGTCTGATTCTCAGAAGAAAGGCTCAGTTTCATTTGATTGGAAGCCAATCCACTTATTGAAACAATAGACACTCTACAATAGGCACTACACGGCACGTGCACAGTCAAATGATGGAAGATAGATGAGTTCGGGGAATACGGTCCTATTCTGTAAGACAGAGACGTGTGAACTTTAGTCATGGTGAAAAATGAAACTAATCTTTGCAGATCATTGTGTTCCCACATTCGCTGTATTGAGTTACTGTTACAGTCCTGAATTCGGCTCCCACAATCCACCAACAAAAGAAGCATTTCATATTAAATGCAAATGTCTGTCGTGAAGAATAGTGTAATCTCAGACTTAATAACAGAATTTGTCAAGTACCCTTGAGAGCAATTCACAGAGCTTTGTTCTCCAAGTGTGAGCGGAGGCCATTCATATGCACATACCCATATTCAGTAAAAAAATATTATAAAGCAATGTCAGCACTGATGAATCCAGTCTCTAGGTATTTACAGGTGTAGGTGCTGAATATTTGGATAGCTCACAATCAAAAGTTGGTGAATAAACCAAAACAGAAATATGCATGTGCCCTCTCCTTTTTTCAATGTATTAATCCCTACATGCAGTATGAGCTGTTTTATTCATCTTAAGTCAATTCGAAAATTTGCACCAAGGCACGATCACACCGGTTGGAGACACAGTCATCTAAAAATGGATGACAACAAACCCACTGTTTGGCCTTGTCCTGACTTAAATCTGATTTGATTCATTATTAATTTGACACTGGCAATGTACTCGGACAATGCCACAACAATAATTGTTTTTTTAGCAAATGCTTCATACATGTTTATTTTGAAAGCTTTAACAGTGTATCCATGGCACATGGGCATCACACTGTCTGCTCCCGTGCATGTTATAGCTCCATCAGCGAATCATTTAAGAGCATGTAATGCATGTTAACCTGTCTGCTCAACCAAAGAATAAAATCAGTGCATAGCAAGAAAGATGTTAATGCACCCCCATCTATTAAAGTTATGAGCAGCTGTCTTGAGAATATGTTAAGACCAACAGCAAGATGTGCTGGAAAGATTAGAGCTCCCAATAAAATGTCGCCCAGAGCCCAGATTCCCTCTTTGATGTTATCTTTCTCTTTCCCACATTGCATTTTTAAACTTTGCTCAGTGCACTCATGAAAGTCTCTGCAAGAAATAATGTACAGCACGCACGTAGGAGAGAGCTGAAACTTTTCGAAAAATTACATGGGCAGAAAATATATTAACATTTAACATTTAGATAGTTGAAAAAAATACTCTGTAAACGTAACACAGTGATTCTTTGTTTTACGCCAATAAAAATTTGAAGGCTGTCGGGGTGACTGATTAAACATTCAAAGTAGAGGTCGAGAGAAACTGACTAAGTCTCGGTTTCTAACAGAGGCCGTCTGTTTTCTGAGATAACCGTCATGACATCACTATGGCATCATCAGGGATAATTTTCTTAGACTTGACAAAGCTCCTCCACAGCCACGGAAGACATTATACAGCCAGCTCCACGGGCTGAATAGCACTAACCAAGACCACTACAGACCTTCATGTGTAAAATCGTTGGAGTGCCACTTGAAGTCATTCTCTGAGCAACAAAGGAAGAACAGTTTCTGCATAACAACTATGATACGGTGCTTTGTTTTACATTGGAGAACTAAGGTCTGCATTGAATCTTCAACCTCTTACTTACAGTTTACTTATACCGTACACACATTGAGAGCATCCAAACTTCACACATAAAGCCACTGAACCTGGACTCAAACTGCTGACCTTCTCACTTGATGCCAGCCAATAAACGACTCTGCAGACTGAGCAGTAACTTTCATCTGATATCCTGTCAAAAGGAGTCTTTTTTTTTAAGTGTTTTTTGATAATGTGAATTTGATCCATTACTACAATTCATGCACAAGAAATGAAAAATGCAAAAAAAAAGCAGCCACCCAAACTAAAAGGACATAGAGAAGACTGCATTATTGGGCCTGTCCGTCTTGTATAGTGTTGCAGTGTGGAGTATAATGGAAGCTGCTATACACCATAGCTACTGGGGGTCAGTGGAGCCCAACAACCCAGTGCTTCAGCAGACAAGACGTGGAATTAGCAACATGGGTAACAGCAATGTGCAGAGAGTAGTGACATGGTCAACTGGTACTTTCTAAAATGTTGAAGATTGAGAGTGTGGTGAATCATGCAGGAAAGCTTTCATTGGTTTCATTAGCAATACATGCAAGGAAATATTTACTCAGAGCCAGATCTCCCAGTCTCTTCAGACACTGGGTGGGACAGTTTTCCAAACTGTGATCGATTAAAAAAAAAAAAAACCCAATTCACTTAAAATATTCATTAACCTCCATTAGGTATTTTGTGTCTTTTTACTGCGAGTGATGTTCAACTTCTGATCCCAGGTAGGATAACTTCAATAACTTCAGCTGAATCCATAAAAAGGAAAGTTTCATGGAAAAATAAGGTCAATGCAGGCAAACTCACGGTTATCCTGTTTGATGTATGGAAAGACAATGAGCCAATGGCAAAAAGCGATAAAGTTCATCTTAAAATTCAATGAACTCCAGTTACAGTATGTATTACTTTCTCCAAAAAGATGTATACAATTAGAAACTGTGATGTCATCATTCTGCATTTTTGCTTATGATGATTTCTCTTTCTTAGGTAAAATGGGTCTTTTGGAAATTTGATGAAAGTTTTTGACCACTGGATTAAACAAATCAAGTCATCTGAGATTTATCGGGCCAGTGTGAAATAAATCTACGTTATTTGTGAACTGTTACTGGCATGCACACACAACATTGCACGCATAATTATCAGTCACTAATCAGTATGGAACTCTGAACATTTACCTTGGTGTCTGGAAGATTACCTATTTCATTTGAGCTTGAAATGCATCAGTTAACACCTGAAACCATTAATTCATCTGCATGATGCAGCCGCAGAAGTACTCAACACAAAAGGAGCAAGAGTGTGTTTCTCGCTATAAATCAGATGAGAGATATTTTACATTTTTTTGCCAGTGCATCTTTACTTTTTGCTTTTTTCATTTGGGTGTATTAATGTGCTTCAAGAGATATGTGTGTGTGGGTGAGAGAGAGAGAGAGAGAGAGAGAGAGTGTGTGGGATATCTTTGTGCATGACTAACCTTGTGTTTGTTTGCTGTTTGTGTTTTGAAAGAGTACAAAGAGCCCGTGGTGGGAGTGAAAGCTCAGCCTCTAGTGCCATAGGCCTCTGATGGAGAGATTAGCAGAGAGAGAGAACTGTGAAATAAAGAGTGTTAATTAAAAGCATTGGGTGGGGGTGTGGGAAAATCAGGTAAGAGAGATAACATGGAGTCGGAGAGTTGGATAAAAAATATATATTTATCTGCCCCCACACACGCACACACGGCCCATTTTAACCCACGAAGATAGAGGTTGAGCAACAAAATGAGCAAGTTAGTGATGTGGAAAGTGCGAGAATGGGAGCAATGCTGAGTAGGTGGCAATGGGAATAAGGGATTAATTGACTCTGATTTTAATCCTCCTGTTTGTTGTTGCTGTGTTTTCTTGTTTTATGTGTTTTATACTTAATTTTAAAAGGATGGGTTGGTGTTTTTGTTTTTATTTTCATTTTTTTTTTGTGTGTGCTTGTCCCGAGGAGGTCAAGTAATGCAAAAGAAAAGACTGAACTTGTGAAAGGCATCAGCCTTATGATGGCAGATTAAGTAGAGGAAGGAAGCTATCTTCCTCTTTTTCTATCTCCATGTTTGAAGCCGGGTAAATGGAAGGAGATAACATTTGAATCAAACACCCGAAATGATTACGGTTTCTTTCCATAAGATAATTACAGAGGGGTATAATGTTTGTGTGTTTGAAATGAAGGAAGAGAGAGAATAAGAGTGAGGAAGGAAAGAAAGAAAGGGAGAGATGGCATTGGCTCAGAAAAAAAAGTGGTTGCTTAAAAAGTTTGGAGTAATGTGGGGGCGATGCTGAAGAAAGTTGCAGAGGTGGAAAGGGCAGCTAGAGAGAAAGCATGAAAAGCGAGAGGCAGTGAGCAAAAGGGATTAATCGAAACAGATTTTAATCCCGCCGGTCATTTTAGCCTGAGTTATATTTGAGAGGCGTCGAGGGGGCGGGAACTTGGGGGCGAGAGTCGGGTGAAGAAGGAGGGCGGGGATTGGGATGACGAGAATTGGGGGATTACATCTGTAAATCATTTTAATGATGCCTCTCCTCTGCATTTGGGGGCAGCCAGGAGGCCAAACAAACACTGTGTAATTAGAGCAGGCGAATGGGAAATGGAGATGGTGAGAGTGTTGGGGCAGGGGAAAGTAATTTGGTAAAGTAAAAGATTGGAACAGGAGACCTTTGGACAATAATGGTTATGGCTCTCATTATATGGTGCCACTGTAAAGAAATGAAACCTGGCAAGGGCCGTTCCACTACACAGGATGATGAACCTGCAGGCGGTTCTGCTCATGACGTCAGCCAGCATCAAAACGATGACGATGCGATAAGACACCAACGTCCTGGGTGGATGATGATAATGACGGTGATGAATATACAGGTGTAATGATGATTATGATTATGATGGTTTGAATTATGATTACAGTAATGGAGTTGATGATAGATCCAATGACAATGTCATGGCTGCCACTGCTGTCGGTTTCACTAATTATCCATCCATCCGTCCAATTGCTATACCTACTTATCCCCTCGCAGGGTCACAGGAGGGCTAGAGCTATTCCCAGCATGCATTAGGAAGAACTGAAAGGTATAGCACAGGGTTAACAGAATCATACTCTCACATTGCCACACTCGGCGTTTCCACTTTACCTGAGGTGTGTCTCTCAGATCTGTTAGGGAGACTTGTAGGCTCTCTGCTGTATGCTCTGCTAATTATTGTGAGCTGCGTTGAAAATGTGTTTACCGCTGTTCTACACAATAATGTCTCTGAGAAAAGAGCATGCTGTTTGTGGTCCTTACAAACTGTGCAGTGATTCAAAATGCAGTGTCCACACATTTGCTTTATTTTCAGAAGAGGAAACGAGGTTATAATTGTTTTAGTTTTTAGTTTTTTTTTAAACAGCTCATACTTTGAGTGCATTTTTCCTCTACTAAATTTATGATAGTTGTCATTATTACCAGAATATTTTTATTCCATTATTAAATACATTTTCCATAGTATGACAACTACTAATTATGTTTTTTTCCTTTTAATAATAATTTTCTAATAAATATTTTCTAGTTATAATGAAAAAGACTTTTGTTTAAAGAAATGCAGCAAAATTTCCCATAAAAGCACAAACTGCCAAATGTTCATTTAATCCTTTTTTTTTTTTTTTATGTTGATTATTTTTGGCCTCAGAGGAGGCTCATTTATTCCTTAAGACAATCTTATACAATGCTTGTATTTGTATGCATTGAAAGACTTATTGGTTGCTATTACCATTAGTGCCTGCCGTGCCGGGATTAACTGGATTTGTTTTCAGTGTGGTTACCAAGTAGGGGGACAGAGGACAAAATCCACTGAGCTATTTCTGAGGAAAAATGGCTGCAACTCGGAAATCACTGTACTATGACTCTTTAACTTTCTTAAATTTGATAAATCCTGTTGTTATTCAAGTCTTGTTTTCGTATATAGCTTGTAACTGATGTCACTGTTGCATTTGTTTTGGAAAGCATATTTGATTTGATCATTATTTGACTTGAGAAACATTCAATTCCAAAACCTTGTGATTTAATAGTAATAGCCCTGCCCTCCATTTGTACTTTGATTCCTGTAAAAGATTTCGGAAAAAAAAAAAAAACCTTCCACGGTAAATGCATCCACCTGATCCCCATTTTCTTTCCCGTTGCTTCGCACATCCTGAAGCTCTCTGGCATTCCCTCAGGGAGACCTGCCCACTCTTTGAAAACCACTGCTTTAAACCCTGAGGCCATCAGGGTGCCTCAAGGAAGTATTTCATACTGAGAAGGGTGTAACTGTAAAATTCCCACCTGTTTTATCAAGCTCAAACTCCTCATGTTTGCTCAGAATTCAAATGTGTTAACCTGAAAAAAGTGTGGATATCTTTCTCATCTCTGACATAAGAATTATAGTATGAAGGAAATCTGTCAAAGTGGTTATTCACAGGAACCAATATTAAAATGACTACACATCTTCAGAAATGAGCAGGTACTAAATTATGTTTTTTCTAACAAACTTAAATGTTCTTTATTGAAAGTATCTGTAGTAGTTGTTGTTTATGCCGTCTGTAGGCAATTGATCTTTTAATGCATCATTAACATAATGAAATTGATGAAAGCCTATTGCTTGTTGTAGTATGTGCTATTTTCAGTACTGAGGAGTTTTTGGTGATGTGTAGTTTGATGAGCAGCAAGTTAGCGCCATTTGAACCGTTCACAGTAATCGCAATAATCGATTGTATTGCTGACAGCAGTGTGGCGATACTGGCTGACGGAAGTGATCAAACTCTTATTATTATGCATATTATTTCATTTTATACAGGTCATAGTTCAGTGCCTGTCTTTGGGCTTCCTCTAATGTGTTGACAATGGCACTGAACGTGTTCTTATTCGTCCAACAGTGCTAACAATAGTAATCATGAAAATGAACATTACACTTGTTGTCATCAATCATCTAACAGGACCCAAGAGACTGCCCTTTGTCGTTCCTGTCCGACCTCCTCACACTTACAATGATCCATAATTCATGTGGTGTGTACTGGCTGCTGGATGTGATACCGAGATGCTATCTGCTGTACACGGATGGTTGTTTGTTTTGCCGGAGAGCTGCATATAAATGAATGCGGGCGGAAAGGAAAGCCATATAGGCTTATCTAAGGTGCAACGGATACTGGCCCGGCAGTGGATGAAGTGGAAGATGAGCAAGGATGAAGAGCCAGGTGGGGAAGTGCAGCTCTCTGCACTTGGCTAATGCATAGGAGTGTTTGTGCTCAGTATGTGAATGTGTGATGCTAGATGTGTTTAATGGAGTGGAGGAGATAGAAGGGATTGTATGGTAGGAGATAATAGATGAGAGGACAGAGGCTGATTAGGAGTGTTGGCGCTCGTGCGAGTATGTTTTTTGGTCCCATCACTGTAGGCATGTTTGTGCATGATTGCCCTCTGACCTGTCATCTCTGGCTCCGTGTCTATATGGAGCCTCTGATTTATACCACACACACAAACACACAGATATATCCTCTTCTAAATCCAGTGCTTAAATCCAGCCAAGGGCCACAGGGCAGAAAGGAAAAGCACCTCAGAGACACAGAATCGCTCTCTTGCTCCCTCTTTTTCGCTCTCAGATCTCTCCCTCCATCCGTTTGTACCTCTCCCTCCTTCATAAATCCTCATCTCCATATTCATAGACGGAGGGGCTCTTTAAAAGGACTACTATCTGAAATGGGGCCGGCAGCACCTCTTGTTTGTGGCCCTCCAAATGGAGAAAAGCCATTTCCTATTCCTGTCAAGCATGGAGGTATACTTGTGCCTGAACGTATGTGTTTCCGCGTGCGTGTCTCTGCCGTGCACATACGTTTGGATAGAGAGTTGCGATGTCAGGCAGTTTCACAGTCTTATAGGCTGAGAGCAGGCCAACTGTTGGAAGCTCAACCTTGACTCCACTTTCAAAATCACATTTCCCGTAAAAACCCTTAAACTGCGGCAGTGCTGGAAGGAGAGAGAAAAACACAGACATGCTGAATCAAAGGCAGAATCAGAAAGAGGAAATAAGAAAGCAGTCAGCTTTGCAGTTTGCCGTCTGCATTCATGTGTTCTCACATTAATATGTACTCATGAGTTCTGCGTCTTTTATAAATATTTTTTTATAGTATAAAACCTCATTTCCTTTTATGACAACCATTTTTACACTTCTGCAGTTATGAGCTATCAGTGAAGATGGAGTAAGATGTCACCGGAGTTGCTTTTAGTGATGTTTGGACATAAACGGAAGTGAATACATTATGATAAAACCACACTAAAAGGGTTCAGACAAAAAAGCGAGCGAGACATGAACAAAAACTCTTTTTCCTGATGGTGACTTGTAAAGGCTCAAAAC
This sequence comes from Parablennius parvicornis, assembly GCA_900302745.1. Lineage (NCBI taxonomy): Eukaryota > Metazoa > Chordata > Actinopteri > Blenniiformes > Blenniidae > Parablennius > Parablennius parvicornis. The sequence goes on along the minus strand of OMNM01034464.1, from coordinate 28,143 downwards.
AGAAAAGCAGTTTTGAATGTTTGAGTGTTTTGAAATGTATTTATATGTACAAGTGTAGCTCATGAATAAGTACAATCCACTATAAATGCATTTCATTAAACGCCGGAGTGTTCTTATAATGAAGATGTCACATATAACCAGTATGTATAATTGCATTAGTGGAATGAATCCAATTTGCGTAACGTTGCTATAACAACGCGTCCTTTCTGCTGTGCAATGATGCACGATTGCATTTTCCAATTTAGAGTGGACATCTGAACAATAGACTGGAGAGCAATTCAACACACTTTTAGTGCCCGAGGGATGAAGAAGTAAGACAAAGAGAGAAGGTGAGTGAAACAACAACGAGAGTAATACTGAAAATGAAACTGTGCAAGTTGAGTCAAGAGTTCCCTTTGCCTACTCTCACCTCCAATCCACCCCCCCCCCC
>OMNM01034464.1:14983-27693 GCA_900302745.1 Parablennius parvicornis | reverse complement strand
CCCCCCAACCCCCCCCCCCCCCCCATTGAGTTATATTTCTTTCTCATCTTTGCTGTATCCATGATGCAACTGAGGGCAACAACTGCTTTACTTGGAGATCCATTGAATCATCAGCATGAAAAAAAAAAAAAATCCTGATGAAGGAGGTGACGGAGGGTGGCTTTCTTTTCCTCTCTTGGTATTTTTTTCCCCTTCCCTCTCTCTCTTGCTCTCACTTTGTGTGGATCGAGTCCACCTCCGTAGGATCAAAGGCACGATGTTGCATTAATGGTACGTCACACATTTTCTCGTGTCTAGCCATCCCAGAAGCACTTGCGTGTCTGACTCAGAATCAGGCTGCTACTTCAAGGAGTCAAATGGTTCGGAGCTTTTGTCTCCTAAATCCTAAATCCCACAGAGCTTGAACTGGAACATGGGGGGGCTGTGTGCTGCAGTTAAAATTGAAGGTGCTTTCAAGTGTGAAGACAATCACAGATGGCTAAATACACAGAGGGATAGATTAAAAAAAAAAAAAAAGAATCAACTTTTGTTTCGAAAACAGAATCGTTTAGGTCAACAAAATTTTCACATGTAAAGTCATACTTAATAAGCGTGATTAGGGATTTTTTATTTTAAATCTGTGCCATATACTTTACTTTGCAAATAGACCAAGATTTAGGCACTTGCTTCAAACCTCTTTTTGTGTATCCCTCTAGAATGCTGCTAAGACTGATAGCAGACCCATTCATACGTGATTTGCCAAAGTAATCGAATGAAACCAAATACTGGTCCACGCACTCACTTTTACTAACATAGAAAATGAGACACCGTCAAAAAGTAAACTATATTATATTATCAGATTTGCACGGTGTCAAATAAAATCATATCAGTTTTTCGAAGAGGGAAATTCTCGCTCTAAGGGGGCCCCAGACTACAGGATGAGAACCACTGCGTTCAGGCAAAACACTCCCTTAATAAAGGAGATGAAGCCTTAGTGAACAATGAAGCAAAACGCAGTGTAAAGACTAAAAACCTTGCAGCTCTAATGAGCTTGTGATGGGCTCTGAAGTATTTCGGGCAATGTAGTTAATTCTAAGGCTTACAATGACAATGTTGCTATTCTGATCCTTAATCATGTGTAACAAGTTCACTGACTTCATTTAGCATGTTGTTAACATGCAGATGTTTTTATAATTAGCACTACAAAGTACTGCTGGGCCGATGGGAGTGTCAGTATAATTCTCAAAAGTGCCTGGTCATGAGCGAGACTACTAGGCAAATTAAAAGTGGATACGAATTCATCATTCTTTGAGGATCATGAATGTCTGTGCAAAAATGTCATGAGCATTCACATATTTGTAATTTGATCGTGACTGAATGGAATTCAGTCTCGGAAAGACTTATTTCCACCTCAATCTTACTTCCCGGTATGAACTATTTTATTTCATTGCAGTTTCTTCACCAGGTGATTTCTACTTACTATTCATGCTGCAATTACTTCTCTTTCAAAACAACAGTTGGCCAAGGAAATTAACACTGTCTGAACATATTTTTCTTTGGACAAGGTTATGTGATTGAGCTACCCCGGCAAACTATGGCCAATTAATCAAATACAACAAAAAAAACAAAAAACGGTGACATTTGAAATCTGTCAACATTTTAATGTGTAAGGAAAAGGTTTGAGGCCCTTTGGGACAGAGTAATGAAGGTGTTATCCATCATCGTAGCCGCGCGTCCGGCTTTAGTGACTAATACATGCCTGTGTGAGTGACTCATTGCCAAGCACAAAGCACTAATGGCACACATGCCAATCTTCAGGCTGTTGCACCATTTCTGAAGAGTGGGCCAGGATTTGATTGCAGTTGTTGTAGCAAATGGGTCTGCCTCAGCAGGTGGACAATGATCTGTCATTCATCAGCTCTGATGCGCCTTGCATGTTATGAAGTGTGGGTGTGTGCATGTGTCAGTGTGTGTGTGTGTGTGTCTGTGTGTGCGCCCCACTTTTTAAAGTGACTTGAGTGGACACGATCTATATGGTAAAGTTGAGAAAAACTTGTTTGGTAACGTCACACGATCCCATATGACTACGCAGACAAATTAGGATGTGCAAGAACGTGCCTTGGTGCTCATGAACAGAAATGTTAAAAAAAGAAAAGAAAAAAACAAAACACTCCAACAAACACTATTCGGTACATTTATCCTCATTTACTCCTCCTGCCTTTCCATCCTACTCCCTCTTCCCTCACTAATCCTTTTCTTCAGCATCCTCTGTGGGCTGATTTTCTCCCCATTCCATCCCTCTTTCTCCTTCCTTGCCATTCTTTTCATTTTTCACTTTTCCCTTGTTTATTTCCCCTGCCTTGTTCCCTTTTCTTCTCCATCCCTCCCTGCCTGCCTCCTGTCTTTTCTCCTTCCACCTGCTCTCATTTCTCTCCCTGGCTCATTTTCTCCTTCTCCCCCTGTCTCCCAGTGTATCGCTGCAGACTCTTGTAGTCAATTATCCCCTCTGTTAATGAGCAGATAAATCTAATTGCTCTCTCCTTCAGTGCCTGACGGCGTCTCTCTTCTCTTCCTTTCTAAGCCCGCAAGAAGAGCATCATTCTTACCATCCGTCATTTTTCAACCTTTCCTCCATACAGTGGTACTATTCCTCTTTCCCGTGCCTTACTGGCTTTTACGAGTATTTAAATAGCTCTTTCTGTTGATTGACGGCCTACAGTTTTTATGTCATCCCCATTAATTTTTTCCCCCTACTGGCCTGACCTTTTTCATTCACATTTTTTGTTAACTTTTTCACCTCGGCTGCCTTCTCCCTTGCACCCCCACTCCACTGCGGCTAACCTTGCGTCCCCGTTGGTCGGTGTGACCAGCAGTTTTAGGAGAAATGATGTGCTCTCGAGGAGATGGTGGACACCAGAATTGATGGTGGCGGAAGCCTCGGGTGGTTTATCTTTTCACCCATAGAGGTCGGCTCTCTACCTGATAGACTTTCCACTATCGTGAGGTTTTTATGGTCTCGTCCACACAAAGTCGGATTTGCTGAGATACAATATTGGCCTGGGCAGCAAAGCCTTTATTAGAAGAGAAAGCATTTTAATTTATCGTTGGCTGATAATCTATACCATGAGAATAGATGTGTGGAGTGTCTAATTTATGTTTCCTGTCTTCCAATTGTGAGAATGTTTTCCACTTTGTTCAGTATTGTTACCTGTCTTCCTTTAGATAAATGCAATGAATATCCATTTTGTAGAGTTTCCTCAGCTGGTGTCCTTTTTAATGGAAAAACCTGTCTTTTCCCCGGAAAATAATGCAGTGAGTTTGATGAAGTCAGCTACACTTTGTGCTCTCTTTAATGATCTGTATGAGGTTCTGTTATTTCCTGCATGTACGTTAAGCAGTGCAGCTCCTGCTGCAGTCACAATGGGGTGAAAACTGATGTGTCAACAGTCTGTAATGTATGTGAGATGCTGGCAGAGGAGGTGTCTTATTGACATAATTGATGTAGCGGGATGGCCGGGCGACTGTAATAACAGACATTACACAGTAGTAGCAAACAGCATGGAGATGGCCCTGAATCAGCTGTCTGTGTCATGCAGAGGTCACTGTGAGTTATCTGTCGCTCGTGCCATGATTCAAGCATACAGCCACCTCCCAAACAGGATGGATCGCTGCGCTTACCGCATAGCTACCAAGACAAGTCAAGCCAGTTTAAAAGCAGTACAGTTGTGCCAGTTCATTTTCAGGGTTGGTTCAATGACTCAAACTGTGCTCAAAGTTTAGTCTGATTATAACATTTCTGGCACAAACAAAACTATATGTTAGCTTCACCACATTTCTGATCCAAGAAATTAAGGCAATCCAGAAAGATAAAGACAACATATTTCATTCTTGTGGACATAGTACATAGCTCTGTTGTATTTGCTGTGGACTCTCTGAAGCTTTGATGAAGAAATTCTTTCATTCAGAGTAACTGACACAGATGGCTGAGCTTTAATGCACCAGTTAAAACCCCCACAAATGCCATGCTTAAGTTTTGCTTCAGTTTATGTGCCTCACAGCAGATAGAATAGCTGCGAGGATTTCCTGCATTGCTGAGGGAAAAATCACTCACCCATTGGAGCAACCAGAGGGGAGACATAACAAAAAAAAAAAAAAAAAAATCCTTCTAGACTTTCACATTTACTGGAAGAAAAGCTCTGATGTATGATTGCAAAAAAGTACAGAGAATACAAACCATATATTAACTCATGCACTGGGTTCTACATTAATTATTAATGGAGCATTATGAAAAAAAAAGACTGAAATCATATTTCTTAATATACCCTATTATAATGATACTGTCAAAACAGAGTGTGCATTTGGCTTACATGCAGATACAGTAGAAAAATGCTAACAAGATATCCACATTTATTCTGTGCTGTCAGGAATTCACTTTGGTAATGTAAGTGATATAAGCGAGGTCTCCGCACTTGGAAAAACAAAGGGTAGAAAAAAAAACCATACACACAGGAGTAAAAGCATAGGGCACTGAAACAAAGAAACCATATTTCACATAAATAGCACTCACGTGCACATAAACATCAAAGCTTTCACTCCATCTACATTCAAACACAGTTGCACAAAAATGGGAACATACACGGTGGGACGTTGAACAATGAAACATCTCTCAACTGCACATATACGTGAAACCGCTGCAATAAAGACATTCACAAAGAAATGTTAACCTGCTGTGTGTGCGCTGCGGGACATATGGAAATTAAGAGAAGAATGCAAGAACATCACACAAAAACATATGCCGACGTAGCAAGGCCAGGGGGAATACTAACAAGAGAACGATGAGCCATCCTATGGCGTCGACGAAGCTGTGGGATACATCCATGTACTGGTGGGCCTGTGCATTTAATTCAAGTGTAAATGAAATGTGGTATCAAAGCATATTGGAGTAGCTTTTATCTATACACGTGTTTATATCAGTGCTTGTGTTGGTGTGTGTTTGTGTGTGTGTGGGGCGGGGGGGGGTTTGTATGTAGTCACGGATGTCTCCACTTGTGGGGTCCAACATACTATGCAGAGTTCAATATTCAACGCCACCCACTTTTTGAGACTTGAAATGTTTTTGGAATGAGATTCCAATTATGTTTAGACACTTAGTTGTCCTAGTTAAGGTTAATTTGGAGAGGAGTAAATACTAGATCAAGAAAGACAAACCCTCAGAGATAGGATGTGTCTATGTTCTTGTATTACTGTCTTTATGGGGACTGAAAAATGAATGTCTTACACACCTGTGTAGCCAACCTCCACATTTTTTACATGATTTAAACCAGGGTTGTCAAGAAGATACTTCTGTTCCTAATTTTTTCACTAGGGGTCGCTTTTCTGTAAAAACTGTAAACCCTGAGGCGTAAAACTGAACAGCAGATGGCAACAATGCTTGAAGCGTAGAGATGATTGCAGTGAAAGTTTGCTACATCATTACAATGGAAATAGCAATTGCATCAAAGCCACATGACATTGAGTTTGTAAAATAAAAAGAATGCTAAAAGCTGCAGAAGGACTGAGACCTGAGAAACGATACACTTTTAACACATTGGTTTACCAAGAAACATGAATGAATAGATAGATAGATAGATAGATAGATAGATAGATTGATTTACTTTATCATCATTCTGGAAGTCAAAGATGCACTGCAGAAGTACTTTTCGATACAGGGTCAAATATAAAAACGCACAATTAAACATTTTTTTTCGTCTTTTCTCATAGATTTAAAAATAAAAATGCATTAAATGTTCATATTTTGTTTTGCACTGAAATTTTTTTTTCTGACTAAATAAAGAGTGGGAGTTATCATGGAAGTTATCATATTTTGTGATTTTATTATTTTGATGCTCTAGCTTAGTTGAAACAAAATTGACCTGTATGTGGCCTCTGATCTAATGTGAATTTGACCTGCATGTTTTAACAGCTGGGATTAGGTATTTAATTGTGATGGATAGAGTATCTGTCAGACACTATAGTATATGCATTATGCCATTAAGGGTAAGTGTCCCACCACAATGTGTGCATGACGTCTATAACACAGCTGAATAGATTGTTTGTTTCTTTCTTTTTTGACCTCTAGTGGCCATTGTAGTTATGACAGAAGCAATGAAAGTCCATGAACTCAGTCTCGTTTTCCTGTTCAAATATATTCTGTTACTGATTGGGTTGAAGTAAATACACGTTGTCATTTATTTATTTATTTATTTTTTGTAATTTTAACGTGACATAAGGATCACACTTTTATAGCACAAACAATGACAAAGAACGTAACAGGTTCAGTCTCAGTATTCTATTCACATGTCAACAATAATAGATCTGCTGTACCCCATGGTCCATATTCTGTGGGGGTCCATTTACAATCTTACACTGGTACTAACTAGGCTGAGGGAATAACACAGGTCCGAGACAAGTCAGTGAACAAACTGCTTCCATTTCACAGGGTGACCGGTTCTGCCATTTTCTCCAACTAAAATTGTAGTGCTCACATCTGTCCTGAAAAATGCCTCTGAGGTTTTCGGGAAAAAACTTTTTTATTTTTTATTTATTTATTTTTAACACACTTCTCCTGGATTCACACATTTCAAAGGTTACTATAAATCAAGCTGCTCTCATTGTTGACCTCCTCTCTGACATTCAAAAACTGCTTTAGTTAAATTTAATAAATTGAATTCAGGTTGAAGATGTGCACAGAAGACTTTTATTTAATGTCAACATTTTGCTTGTTGGATAGAATAAACCACAAGGACATAACCTGTAGCAACAGTTTTGTCATCTTAACTTGGACAATTTGTTCCATTTTGTCTAATTACTGTGGGTGTAATGGTAAAAAAATTAGTAAAGTTTTCCTTCTACTTGCAATCTCAAATTGACATCGTAGGCAATTTTGGTGCTATTTTGATGTCAGGATGTGACAGTGATGTTGGAGTGGTGTATATGTGGGAGAGTTGCTGTGTATTCGCATGGTAGGTCAGATTTAGTTCATTTCCACTTCATCTAGCTCGAGCTCATCTTCCCCCGCTGAACCAATCAGTGTCCTGTGAGAGAACCTATGTCTCCAGCAGTGCCCTGAGAGCCCGAACGCGGTGATGAGCGGAAGCCCAGTCAACGCAGATGCACACCTGCTTGCATTCAAGTACACACACACACACACACACACACACACACACACACACACACACACACACTCGCTACACACAATATTCAAGCGTGCTTGAGTCTCCCAGTTGGCTGGGCCTCTTTTCTCATCACTACAGAACCCTGTGGGAAGTGAGAAGAGTGGGGTAAGGATGGTTGGGTAATGATAAAAGAGGTATTTAAGGCATAATTTGAAGCCGCACCCATTTAGTGAGGCTGCTGTCATCAAACAAAACTCCCTTCAAGAGCCAGCTAATCTTGGCCACGGCACACTCAGAATAGGTCAGTGGCACTGCCTCTGGCTGCCGACTTCAAAGATGGTCATTCTCTCGGAGTGGGTGGCCGTGCTGCTGGAGCCGTCACCTCGAGCTTTGGGACTCATTTGCCACCTGCTGGCACATTAAATGCCAAATTAGATTCCTGTGGTTTCATCAGTAGCCTGCAAGTGGGATGTTTGTGGAGTAAGAAAGAGCACTTGATCTTGATTACAGACAGTAATCAAAGTCTTCGGGTGTTCCTTTGCAGGGCATGAGTGAAGTGTTCAAAACTTGTGTGAATTCCTCGGTTTTCTTGTATAAAACAAGGAAAACGTCTTTAGCCTGAGAGTCAAGTAGGATTAAAACCTCTTGTGTACTTTGGTTTAAAACCAAATTCAACAGAAGTATACTTGTGTCTGAGCACGGGAAGCTAAGTAGAATTGACACGAACAAAATAAGCAGGGGATTAAGCCTTTCATTTAGGGTAATTTAGAACAAATACACACCTCCACGGAGGTACCGAAGGCACAACAACATACACTCACAGGCACGTCGGTGTCAAAAAATAACCCTGACATTGGCCCCAGTATCCAGAGAAATCGTAGTCACAGGAAGAACATGCAAACTCCACACAAATATTTCATAAAGCACATTCAAGCCAGGAACTTTATTGCTGGTAGGTGACTGTGCTTCCCACTGCTCCACCGTGCTTTTCAAAAAATGACCTTTTTTTTTTTTCAGTAACTTCAGCCTGGTGAAAATTGCCAACCAAATCCAATTGAATTCTAGACAGGTGACCCAAAAAGTGAGTGACACATCCCCTTTTGTGACCACTGTGATTCTCATCACTTCCTCACTAGAGAGGGGCACATCTCATTTCTTCCTTCCTATTGGAAAGCCGTCAGATGTGATTGATTCCATTGGAAGATACACCTTGATAATATTGATCATCTGCCCCGCTATGGGCAACATTCCCTCTAACGGCGAGATGAAATCTGCCGCACACAACTCAGAGCCAATTTCATCCCGGCCAAGTTCTGTTTGTCTCGTGAGAAACAAGAAGCAGCAGATTTGACAAGTGGAACTTTCAAGTGTCTCAAACAGCCAATGTTTTCCAATTTCACTATTGAGAACTGGCACACAAAGAGATTTCTGAGAGAATACATCAGATATTTGTAGAGTGGGTGTGGTTGTGGTTTCTATTATTTTAGACCTCTGCACACTCCAGGTTGCCCATTTAGTCTTCTGTTCCTTCGCTGCAAATCTGCGATTAAAGGTTAGAATGAGGTCTATTCATTATGTATAGGATGTGGGGTGCTACTGGACATTCATGCAAATGTGAATTATAAATAGGAACTGTTGGGGAGAAAGATGACATTCAGTTCAAAGTCGGCTATTTCAGGTGCAGTCGCTGCAGAGAGCTGAACTACATTTAACTCTGACTTTGATTACAGAAAATTTCCATATTATGTATAATGACTTTGATTAAAAATTCTCAATATTGCTTCTGATTTAGCGTGGCAGCAGTGTGGAGAAAACAATTCATTATGTATCTATTTATTCTTATTTTTTTGTTTTTGTTTTGTGTCAGTTTTCAGAAGATGTGATGAAATATATTGGCACATGAAATTTAATGTAAAAATTTGATCTTTGAGCCTTAAAGCAGAAAAGACCAGGTACAACCAATGCTTGTGAAATGAATTTAGAAAGGGAAAATGAGGCACTTGAGGATTGGCGAAGAGCTGATTAATGGCAGTGAACAAGGGTGATTGATTATATGATGAAGTTAATCTTTTATTTCCCTCTTACTCTCTCCCAGTCTCTTTTTTTTTTCATACTCATGCCCCCACTTTGCTGACCTCAACACCCCTGTGAATGTTTGAAGCTCTTTTTTTTTTCTTTTTCTGTGAAAGCACTCCCATTTCGCAGAAGGGCGTGTGATTATCTCCATTCGCCGCACTCCAAATCAAATGCAGTTCACAACATGCAGCTGACAGATCGCCGCAGAGATGCACAGCTGTGTCTTTTTTCTCTAAGCCGAAATCAGCATTTCTATCATACCTCATAAGCCATTGGTAAGCTGGAAAGGATTCGCAGGAGGAAAAGAAAAACACAGACGAGCTGAATAGAATAAAGAAAAAAAGAAACTAGTTTGAAACAAAGGAAATGCTTGAGTAGTGTCTTGAAATTACAAGCTCTGCTTTTTTTGCTCAGAGATAGAGAAAATGGGTTGTGAAAACCTCATACTTCTCTACTAGGCGAGGTAAATGTGAATGCATTTGTATTGATCAACAGCCCTGCTGAAACTCTGCAGAGGTGTATTTTGATTTTATTATATTGATTTTGCAAAAGTCTTACTTACCTTTTCAACCTCTGATATTTCAACCTGTGATATGACCAGTGAGCAGGTACACGGGGAGAAGAAGGTGTCAGATTTGGGGAATCGTAATGTGATTTATACCAGACTTTAGAAGTAGGCTGTGTTTATCCAGCCAAATTCTTTATATTTCTCCAGAATATGTGCCGCTTGAGGCTGCACAGTGTTGTGAAGTGATTGGGGTCATCATTAATGCCTCATTGGGACCCTTTCAGAGTTTGGATTTTCTCTTTGCACCTCAATTAAAAGAGCAGATTGTCTCTAATCCCAAGGTTGTCGGCTCGATTGCTTGCCTCACCTTATCTATGTGTTGGAGTGTTCTTGGGTAAGACGCTGAACCCCAAATTGCTCACAATGATATGTGTGCATCTGGTGTGTGTTTGTGTGTCTGCCTGAATGGATGAATGTGACTGAACATGTAAATTTACTCTTTACTCTTCACTGCTGTCACGAAGGAGGCGACTTACCTCGGCACAAATCTTATAACAACCATTGAAATAAGGTGCACTATTACACAATGTGAGCAGTAGATCAGTGTAAATTAGTTTTTTTATTCACATAGTTCACTTGAAATGCACACGATGGATGTTTATCTGCGTTTATACAACAAACTGTTCCTCACATGGAGGATAAAAACATCAGAGTATGTCAGATAGAGATAAAAACTTGTTGTTCTACAGACATGCTGACTGCTGGATGGGAAGGCCGTTGGTTATGTTGGCTGGTTAGTCAGTGCGAGTCTGAAGAGTCCCCAGACAGCTCTGTGAGCTCCGACTGCAGACAGAGCTTGCACTCATCTGACTCCACTGTCTTGACAGTCTTGTGTAGGCCTACATCAGTTTTCTCTCGCATGTCTCACCCAGCTCTGATTGATCATGACGACACGTCTTCTCCGCGCGCGCATCCCTTCGGTGCTGTTACATTGCGCTTTATGGCAGCTGCACTCAGAGTCAAAGGGTGTGAGCTTGCATCATGGCAGGAGATTTTTCGGCTTGTAAAACCCAGTATTCCTGGAAATTGCTTTAGCGAAGAATGCTTTATTTGTGCAAATAAATATGACAAAGCACAGAGTACAAAGCGGTAAAAGGATTGTGACGGTAACACTACTAGAAAAAGGAAATAATAAAAGGTAAGGGGCTTATAAAACAACACTTCTCAAAGTAATGGACCAAAAAAAAAAAAAAAAAAAAAAAAAAAAAAAAAAAAAAAAAAAAAAAAAAAAGCCAAATGACAGGGGTACCACTGAAGTGCCTGTAAGAAACTCAATATCAACACAATCTAACAAGTAAGATATTACTGTGGATAGTTAGACAATGCAAATGTTTTTACAAACAACACTCGGCATTAAGGATTGCATACACAAACGCTGCTGCCGGCTGGAGCTTTTTGACATTTTTTACATGCATTATCTGGTATTGAATTTAACAGAGTAAACTAATTTTTTTTGGAGAAAAGAGCAACATTGGGTTGCTTACAGCTCGGGTAGTCTTGGCCGAGAGGTGAAGAGAAGTGGACTTATATTTTTCAGTAGTTTCAATGAACTGCAAACCAAAACATTTGTGTCAATGTAAAATCCAAAGAATTAAGTGAATGCTGTGTCATGAAGCCAAATACACATTTAAGCTACTTTAGAAAACAAAGCGGATAAAAATATGTAATGTGCAGATTAAGGACTGTTTGAATAAAAGAACATAAAGTGTGAAGATTTTTCTTTGAGCACCATGTTTTGAACAACAGTTCAACAACTTGTTGTCACTTATCAAAGTCAACGGCTGAAATGAAAAGCTCAAACAGGCCTTTTCTCTCTTAAGAAAAATAATACTGCATTTACATTGATAAGGTGCAGCTGCAGATTGACAAGACTGTCAGTCCGCTGGATACTTGACAGAGCTCCAGATTCAGTGTACTCTCGGGGGATTTATAATCACACACACACACACACACACACACACACACACACAACCACACACACACACACACACTCTAACACAGAGTTAGGTGCAAAAGCACCGTACTGCATGTAAAATAGTTAAAAAGTGCACTGAGCTGCATAAAAGCACCAGTTGGTCAAAAATGATAGCGCTGCACAGAAGACGAATGCTCAGTAACCCCTGTGTTTTCTTTCAGGTTAGTTTTTCTTTCTCTGTGCGCGTACTCATCCTTTGAAGTTAAACTTCTCAGTGACTCCGCAGTTCTCGGGCATTTGGAGCCACACAGGAGCAACACTGTTTCTGACTGCACTGAACCTTTGCTGAATTACAGAGGCTGTTAAGACTGTTAGTCTGCCGTTTCAAGTCGGCGATGGATGCTCCGGCACTGCTTATACGCAAAGCCGGTCTATGACAGGTAATCACTATTATGCCTGCGTTTCCATTGAGGTTACTGATCACGGCATAAAAGCCCATAGCTCTGATTTGTGTGCGCTATAAAACCCAGGAAGGGAAATGAGAGGAAAAGTGAAGTGGGATGTAGGAATGGTGTTGAGGAGGGCGGGGAGATGGAGAGATAAGTGTTAGAGGAGGTGTGATAATGCCGGAATGGAAGCCGGGGATATATGGAGCTGGATGTGCGTGTGGTGTCTGAAAACTGTTCTCATATGGAAATGTGGAGATTGAACAAGAGGGTGGGGAGGACTGGAAGAATGACAAGTGTGTGGGCCAATCAATAAGAACCTGTCAGGCAGATGGCAAATTGGAGAGTGGCATGACACTGAGACAAATTGACACAATCAGATCTACAAAGATGAACAGTCATTGGAGTGTGTGTGTGTGTGCGTGCGTGCGCGTGTGAACGTGGATGCGCCTGTGCATGACATGCAGAAGACAAATAGCCAAATCACCCAGCACATGCACGGGGAAAAGAGAAGGGGGAGGGAGACAGATAGAAAAGAGGAAAGAAGGGAAAGGAGAAGCTCAGAGAGGAAG
>OMNM01034464.1:0-14862 GCA_900302745.1 Parablennius parvicornis | reverse complement strand
GCATGGACCATAACCTTAAATCTGTCAGCGTTGGGACAAATATTCTCTTCCTTTGTCCTTGTGTCACTCACACATTCCCTTCCCATCTCGGTCTCACGCGCATCCCTCTTTGCAATTGCGCATTAATTTTTCAGTGTCAATCTGGCTGGTGCCCTCAGCCCTACTATCTTTCTCTCTCACAGCTTTTCTCATTTCTTTGCCACTTTTCTCACTCCCTATATTTTTTTCCCCTTCTTTTTCCTCTCACTGTATTTCTTCCCCTTGGATTTGTTTTCTTGTTGTTGCTCGCAAGCCTTTGGTTAACACGAGTGCTGGCGCTCGTGTGTTTGGGTGCCTGTTTTTAGCTGTTTGGCTTCGGTTTATTCAGTCAGCACCATTTGTCTCCTTTGTTTGTTTGTTGAACGAGAGATAGATAAATATAATTAGACAAATAAAATAGCGCCTTTCCTGTTTTATCTCTCTTTGCTTTCCTTCTGTTGGGCGTAATCCATCTCTGGCTCCTTCCTTCCATTGCCCCTTTTACCCTTCCTTGTCTTTTCACCCTTGTTTTCTCCCCCCCCCACTCCCGCTTCCTGTCTCTTATTCCCTCCCTCCTTCCCTCCGTCTCTTGCCCTAACGTATTTTCATTTGGGCTGTGAAAGTTGCTGTTTGAATAGGCATATTTGTCCTGCTTAATAGCATACCACCTCGCTCACTATGTGATTTAGCTCCTTGGCCTTATCTCGTGCAAACACAACCACTTCTCTCCATATCTGGGGGCTTCTCACGCTCTCTCTCTCTTTCTCTCACGTTTTTTTTTTTTTCCTCCTGCGTGGCTCTCTCTTTCTCTGTCCACACCTCTGGCCATTGCATCGCCCCCGTGGCTTTATCGAAAAACAACATAAGAAGGTAACAAGCACGCGTTTTGTATGACTACATATGATAACTGTAGCAGTTGTCCATCACACCAGCGTGCCCCCCTGTTAACCCTTTAACTAATGAACAGGGGCTTCCTAGATTCATACATCTTCTTATTGCCCAAACAGCCCCAAAGCATCAGTATCCACCATAAATGTTGTATTTCATAATTGAAATGGAGACTTAGATGTTGTTCAGTAAAATGATCATTTTGAATAGAAATATGAGCCCGTGTCAGTAATAAGCATATTGCTCTTGTACATGCAGGTTAATTCAACAAGTGTTTGAGGAATTGCTATTTAACTTTGCTGTTTTGCAACAGATTCAGAAAGACTTAATGTTTCCCACACTGGTATTTTTCAACACTAATCTGTGCTCATTTAACAATCAAATTTTATCTCACCATCTAAGATGCTCAATTCAAACCAGCAGGAGAAAAAAAAATATGGTTGGAGAGAAATATTGAGTAATTCTCTGTATCTGAAAACCATCACCAAGGTTACAGTCCCTCTGCTGCTCCAGTGGAGCTGCCTGGAGTTCAGTACCAGAAGACTGCATTTGTACTTGGGAGCTCCCTGGTGTAGCTGAGTGTAACTGTGAATGTGAATAAGAAGAATTTCACTGAGAGAGGAAGTCCATGGCTTTGTAAGACATGAAGCACCTGTTGGTACTTACCCACCTGTGCTCCAAATACAACATGTTTTCTCAACTCTCAGACTCAATGACATGTCTCTCTGCCGGTTTTGACGTTAAACAGATGATTTATATCAATACACCGCTTAGATTTCTAGTTTTCTCATAGTGAGTGTCATGGTTTTAACCATCTCTACCCCAGTGCTAATTATGATGCTCGGCATTTTAGGTTGTTTTTCTCATCTCAAATGTCAGTGGTTTTGCAAACAAGAAACTCTTTCTGTGTCACAAATATCACAGAGGCAAAACATGGAGCAATTCCCCAGGAGAAAGATGCTCTCAAAATTCAATTACATTGTCCTTCCAAACCATCAGTCAGCCATTGCGTGCATCTGCACAAAACTGGAGGAACAAGCCCGGGTGTTGTTCTGAAGACTGAAAGAACATATTTTTTCTTTCTCTCCGGAGTTTTATGAATCAGAAAGAGTGGAAATGTCTTTTGAGCTTGTTTATTGCTCGCCATTGTGCATTTCCAAACATGTCTGAGTGACCTTTGCCGCTCCCTCAGTAAAAGCACTTCACGTCTTGACAATCACTGGTGCGATGTTTGAGATGCTGCGTTGCCGTCTGAATTGTTGGGTCAGAGATGTAATTAGAGCAGACATACGCTCATGTTTGAAAAATGATCGGAAACGTGGGTTGAAAATGATAAATTCGTGACCACACTGGAGCTTTGGACCCACACACTCATTTATGTCCACACACGTTCAAGTTATCTGGCGACACACAAATAAACACTTATCCTTGTAGAGTCCTTATGTAAGGAGATTTACGTAATCAGCGTCTGCGACTGTGTGTGTACTGTCAGTCTTTGTGAGCCTTTGTGGATGTGGAGCACTGGGAACTGTTGCTGAATTGTATGTCTGAAAAGTCAGTGAAAAGAAGGGCATGACCCTATTTATCCTAATTGGGCTGATCTTGGATGAATTTGCATTTGCATGTGCAATACCAAGTAATGTTTATTATCTTTGTCTATTCACATGAGAGTGTGCGTGTGCAAGGATTAATCGTGTTTTTTTTTTTAAGTTGAAAAGAGCTCATGGACACAAGATGAAGTGTTCATTTGTTTTCTTCCTAACTTTCAGAGAGAGAGAGAGAGGGAGAGGGAAAAGATTTTCAAGGGTCTTTTATGTTTCACAAGAAATTTTTAAAGATGGTAAACTTGCAAAATGTTACTTTGGAAGGTACAGTTTGATTTTGGGCTCTGCATTGTTGGAGTTTGTTTCTCAAAGCATTTGAATCAGTTAAACTACACTCGGTTACATGTCTTGGGGAACGTTTCACCACTTAAGTAGCGTCATTCGTTCATATAATGTGCATAGCCATAGTGATTGCATGTTGTGGGTGTTTCTCTATGTATTCTATGTACTGTGAATATTTCAGAAAACGATTGTATTTCTGTTTGATACTTTTAGGTATCATCTGCTTCCTACTATAATTTGAGCTGATTCTGGCTTGCTTCTATTTTATTCTTTCATTTGATAAGCCCTTTTTTTAAGGCATGGTTTGGATTTGAACCCACGACTTTCTAGATATGAGGTTAACACAGTGTGAAGGTGAAAACTTAACAGTGTTGAAATGTAGAATATAAAAGTATTTACTTTTGCTCATTATGTTCTTCAAATTTGCTACTTGTGATAACCTCTTTGGATGACTCAGTGTAAGAGATGTAATGGAGTGGAGAAGAAGGCGCATTGAATCCATTTTAGTATATAGTTCATGATGATAACAACACAGAGGTCACATGAATGAATTCCGTTTCTCTATAACAGCTGTTGATTTATATTGTATGAACATTTCAAGCCATTCAACTGTCTAACTGTGATCATAGAAGGCATCTTTCTAGCCATGTTTCTCTGACACTGAGTTTCACACTACAATAATGTTGTTTAAATACAAATGTGTATTTAAACAAAAACAAAGCTGCATTTTGAGTGACTGCTTACAAATTTCTAATAAGCTTTGCATAACAAACTAACAGACTTTGAGAACGAGAACTAAAATTTTCAAGCTGTTTTTAATCATCTAAAAAAAAATTAAATGTCAACTTTTTTTCTATTTTACATTATTTGATCACTCATTGTGGGAAAACAAATATTTCAACTATGTTACACAGTCATGTTGTTGCTTCATATAAATATATAACATAAATACAACTTGCATATACAAAAACATCCATACAATTTTCTGGTGAATCATTTTGTTATTGTGACCTTTAACAATTAACCGTCACAGTCACAGCCTTTCCCATGGTCATTTCATTCTGTTGTAGGAGCTCAACACTTCTGATTCTTTAAATGAATACTGACACATCTCCAACTGCTCTCACTGCAATTGTTTCACTGGCACCATATTACAAGTGTCTTCCCTGTAGCCTATCCAAATGGAGGAGAGAAAAGGTGCTGTGACGCCGACAATGGAGAAGCTGCTTGTATGTGAACATGCAACATGCACTAATAGAAAGCATCTAGAGGTCATGGACAGTGCTTGAGTCTATAAAAGAAAAACTAAGAAAAATGGTGGCCACATACAACAAAACCTAGTCAGCTCGGGGTGAATGGGTACGAGTTGTATGTGTGTGTGCAGCAGAGTGTCACAAAGTGGCAGTAAAGTTCAGATGGCGCTCTTACAGCCTCCACTCTAAATTGCTGTCGGCCATTGCTTATTCACATCCAGCATTCTCCATCTCCCAGCGCCTAGCATTTGCATGTTCGTGTCACTGTGCTGCAGGTACGCTGTGTGTGGGTGTCCGTGTTTGGCACGGAGCTGTTTCACTGTATGCCAGCTCACCAGTGTGATTTTTCTCGGGGACAAGGCTAGGTCATGTTTGTACTTGTTAGTTTCGGGAAGCTGGCTGTGAGTGTGTGCCAAGGTGTAGCTGTGGGTAATTTAGTATGGGAGCCCGTCTCTCTTATTGACAACGCACGTCTGTCTCTGCGTCAGTGTTTCCACCACGTCTGGTTCTTCTTGCATCTACTGCTGCTGAGTATGTTTTAAAAAAAGCAGATTTCGGTTTGTTTATTTTCTGTTTTTTTTTTTTTCACGAGGATTTCAAATGGGCAGACTATGGACAATATTCCACAATAAATGTGATCAATCTTTCCCACATACAATACATTCATCAACCCAATCAGTTCTCTATTTAACAGTTTAAGCACCCAATGAAACATGATTCTATACATCTAAATCTCACAAGTTTTAAAATGCATGTCAGAGTAAAAAGGGCTCATTTCACATTTGATTGACACTTTAAGTAGCCAATAAAATGTGCAGAAAAGATGCATCGTAAAGTTGTCAATGAATCACAATGGAGGGGAGGGGCATTGAAACTTGGGAAAACACATCTAATGGAATCAGTAGTCGCACTCAAGTAAAGGAGGAGTCATCAGACATTTGACTCCATTATGAAAATTGAGAGACATCACAAAATTGGATGTATGAAATACCTCAATTACATTTATTGTAAATTATTTGGTAGAGATCACTTCAAAATGAGCAATTACGTTAATTCAGAGACAGACTTATTGATTGTGCTTTTAATTTAGTGTTTATGTTTTTCTCGTCAGGGATAAACATCATTGTTCCCCATATTTCTGTCCATCAAATTAAATAATATCGGGGAGAGAGAAGCAAATTCTGAGATTTCTTTCTGGAAATCATCAACAATTTAAAAAAATATGCATCTGTTTGCCTGAAGTTTGCCTGCTGTTTGTATGTTTTCCCTGAATTTGGTTTGTTTTTTATGCCTGCAAAACTGCTTTGAATATCTTGTGTAAATTCTCTTAACATTAGGATTAAAAACATCACATTTGTGACAAACTAAGTTGAAGGAGAGTGAATGAGTTTCAGTTACAGCTGCTTCCGCATTGGCATTTTAAACTGGATAACCAACCTCAACATTTCGTCTGTCACTCCAGAACAGAACTGAACTGTATCTCCTCCATGTTATTGTCTCAGCAATGTACCAATGGCACCAGAGTCCCATCAGAAACACAACAAACTGTAGCAGCTTGAGTGACGAGGAGACAAACATTTCAAATTCAATAAAGAACCTGATCATAGGTTTGACCATGTTCAATAAAACAAATCCAGATGTTTGAAAATGTCAAAGTTTTACTTTTGTATTGCATAAGTACATAGCCCAGAAAGAGTGACATATATAAAGCGGGTTTTCCATTTATTGTATTATTTCATGTGAACACATCCAGTTTGATCTCTTAAATCATCTTATTACTTTCTACAAGTTAATGCATTTTTCTGGTCATGTGATCTTTTTCATTTTAATTATTCATTGCAGACATATCCCTATTGGTATTTTGGAGAAAAAATATAGCCAAAACCTTTATGATTTTAAGGATTAATTGTATATACATGCAGCTCCTTTTTTTTTTTTTTCTCACTTTAAAAATTGGCCTGGGTAGATAATGGTACAATTATTCATAGTTAAAAACTGAAGTTTATTGCTACTTTAAAATATACTTTAGAAATGATAAGATCCTGTAAATATATTCACATTGCTTTAAGCTTTACAAGGAAAGTTTTTCATGTTTTTTTTGTTGTTGTTTTTTTTCAGGTCTTAACAGGTTAATTAATATTTTGTAAATTCAAAGCAGCAAAACAACATTGACTTGTCATTAATATTCAGAAAAGAAATAGATATTTGTGGTTAACTGCTATAAATGAAATATGTATCCAATTTGTTGACGGACATGGTAGGAAGCTGAATGATGATCCCAGATGCCTCGAGACAAACTTACTGTTCAGAGAAGCTGAAGGGGGACTCCAATTGACAGAGCATTTTCTGTGCTATTCTTTCAAGCTTCACTTTTCATTGTGCGAGCTGACAGTTTTCTTACTATTCCACCATTCCAATTGAAATAATTACTGTATCACCCTCTTTCCTTTATTTGACTACGACAATGCCAAATGTCCTTTTTGATTTATGCATGAAGTTGAATGTTGAAAATGTGTGGGGAGCGTCTCACAATACACGTCCATTTGCGCATTTTCGATGTCCTGTACTTGTGCGTGTGTGTGTGTCGGATTGTTGCATGTGTGCTACTTGTGGATTCGAGGAGGGAGTGTGATGTGTGTTTCTGTGTCAGACTGTCTGCTTGTATCACTGCCAGAGGTGTGATGTCGGCTCTGAGACGTTGTGGACGCCTGTTTATTTATAATGCTCTGCATTTGTGTCAAAATGTCAGCCAGGATTAACGTCACTGAGTTAGTGAGTGTTTAAAGACTTTCGGGGCCAGTGAGTGTGTTTACTTAGATGGCCTTGACTGTCGGTGAAATGTTGTGTCAGAATTTCTGTTGGGATTAATGTCTTTATTTCAATCTTTTTTTTTCTTTCAGTCAGCAATATTGACATTTTTCTTCCATTTCTTTTTTTTTTTATCCGCTCGACCTCTCCGTGCGCGCGGCTTCTTTTTTGTTGTACACTAGTTACAAACATGTAGACTGGAACATCGCCACCTCAGTAAGTAAAATTACAGGAGGATGTACTCGCCGGCTCAGAGCCATGTGTCTCCCCGCTGTTCATTAGACTGTCTCTCAGTCTGGCTGTGTGTCTGCCTGCTAAAGCTAATAGGCTTTATGGCTGCTTGGATCACGGTGTCTGTGGGCGCGAGAAAGCCTGGAAATGTCTTAAATTGTCCCTGTGAAAATGCCTTCAATACACTTTAGAGACTTTATTTTCTCTGTACTGTGTATAAAATGTCTTTTTGTTGTTGTTGTTGTATTTATTCAGACGCTACCAACGAGACAGTGAACATCTTTTTAATTGTAACTATCTTATAAAACTTGTTTGCAACTGATGTACTTTAACAATTCAATGAAGTCATTTGGTCTATATTGTTAATGCACAGTCTCAAATTCTAAACCTGCTTTAGTTTGAATTGATTGATTTCAGGGCAGTTTGATGGTGTATGTGGAGTTTGCATGTTCTCCATGAGCATGTTTTTCAAGAAAGTCTGGTTTTGTCCGTCAGTCCAAAAACACACGTTTGAGGATCATTTGTGAGCCAATATTGCCCCGGATGGACTGGCGACGTGTCTAGGGTGGACTCTGTATTCACCCATGGTTGGCTGGGATCAGTTCCAGCTCAGTGTGACTTTAAGTTGGATAAAGTACAGAAAAAAATGAATGCATATGTTGCTGGTATCACAAAGAAAGGAGTTGCATTCAGTGCATTTTTAGGAACGCAGTGACCTTTCATTGTATGTGTCTGTATTATCCTATCGGCGTACTTGGGGTAGATGAATGAATAGGTACCTTCTTCCCGTCTTTGTTGCTGTCTGCATGTCCAAATAGTTCGCAGGGCTGGCTGGCAGACTGTATATCTGGCATTTGCCCAGAAACATTATTCTTCAGTCCCAGTTTCCTGTGTGAATATTTAATGAGGGCAGCCTGCCTGCTAATAGGCCTACTGTAATTACCTCTTCCTCTGCTCTCTCCCATTTCTCAGGCCGCAGCCGCCCAACGCCAATGTTATTTTTAGATGACAGTAATGATAACTCTCCCGTGTCACAAACATTTCCCACCCCGCCCATTAGCAGAATCAAACTCTTCCCCTGCCCCTCATTTTCTTGCATTTCTGATAAGCCTTCCTTCGTTTGTTCTCTCGCATGGTCATTTTTTTTTTTTTTTTTGGTCCTGTGCCTCTCCCCCACTCTTTTTCCATACCAGCAGCTCAGTTTGGCTTTTCTGCCCACTCTTTTCAAATGCCCTCTTTCTCTCTTTCATCTCCTCTTTGGAAAACAGGATATCAACACGGATCCTGCAACCCTCTTTTTCTTCTTTGCTTCGGTCATTTCTTCCCACCTTCATCCCCCTCTTCTTCCCCTCAGCCACCCACGTCTGTCTTTTTCTTCTCCTTCTTCACTTTCGCCCCTTGTTCATTCCTTACAATGTTATCATTGTAAGGAATGAACAAGTTGTCGCTCGTGTCCTTTTTGCCCTGCTTTTTCTTTTCCTCAAAAAAGTTTGACTGTTAACATGTCAGCCTGAGCGATGACTTTTTTTTTCTTTTTTGTGCCACTCCCGCTACCTTTTTCTCCCCATTTTATTTTATTCTCTGTCTCCCTTTGCTCCTTCCTCTCCTCCTGTCATTCCTCACCTCACTGCCTGAACCTCGACATCCGATGGGGCTTTATTAGTATGACATTCATGACCGCAAAGTCCTTTATCCCAGGCTGACCCCGACACTCACTTCTCGCTTCTGTCTGTTCTCTCTTGCACATACACACACACACAAACACACACACACACACACAAACACACACACAGACATACCCTCTGATATGCATTTTTTTTTTTTTGCATCCACCATCTTTTCAACAGAGCTCTTCTTTTTTCTCTGCATCTGTCCAGTCATTTCTTCCTCTTGTAAACCTATCTGTTTTTAGTTCTTGTTCCTGTTTTTTTTTTTTTTTTTTTACAGTGGTTAGTGCTCTCGCCTCACAGCGATACCTTCTGGGTTCAATTACTGGCCGGGGGCCTTTCTGTGTGTTGTTTGCATGTTCTCCCTGTGTTCCCGTGGGTTTCGTCAAGGTAACCTGGTCCCTTCCCACGGTCCAAAAACATGCACGTGAGGTTAAATAGTGACTCTAAATTGCCCCAGCGAACATCCATAGTTTGCTGGGATTTGCTCCAGCGCTTCGCGACCCTGCAGATGGACAGATGCTTTGTTTTGATCTTTTCTGTCCACTATTGTTTCTCAGCAGGAACTCAAGTTTCATTAGTTTTGCAGTCAGAAAAAAAAGGTGTCCCTGAGTAATTCAAATGAGGAAGAATAGAAAGACAAAATAAAGACAGATTGAGACAAAAAAGAAGAAAAGGGGATCTTGGTAACCAGAGTAGGGCAAAGTATCTTGTTCTCTGTAATTCTCTTCTACTCTCTCTCTCTCCCTCTCCCTCTCTCTCTCTCTCTCACACACGTTATCCAGGCCTCCAGAGGGATCCGCTTTAGAGCTGCATGAAAATCAATCACTCCCTCTGTCCCGTCCACCCCTCTTTCATCTTGTCATGACGTGTTTTTCACAGTGTGGGGGGATGATTCTTTCAACCTTCCTCTTTTGTGCTCTCCCTTGTTCTTTTTGGGAGGCTAAATCTCATCCACTTTAAAAACAAATCACTTGGTATTTGTTTAAGGTGGAGAAGGTTGATAAAACATAGCAAACCCAGTTTGGCCTCCCGGTGCGCCCCTATAAACGCTTGGCTCCATGATCTGCATAGCGATTGGAGAGCGACTGTGTGTGTGTCTGTGAGAGGGTGGCAGTCTAATTCGGGTTGCCCATGTTTTTGAGGTGTGTCCTTTTTAATTCTTGGAGTGGCTGCCTGCTCTGCCGGGCCGGTAATCCAATCGGTTGTCCTGTTTAAGGGACTAAATTAACCCCCGTCTCACCTCCACTCCTCCTCTGTCTGACTCAGTCTGATTCATTCCTTCAGGCAGTGAAAGGAGGGAGGAAGAGACAGATGCACTCTCTCAAGCCGTGTTATTGTGTTGCGAAAGATTTGTGAACAAGTTTGGACGTGCATGCGTGTTTCCTCTGAGTGCCGGTTTGAACT
This sequence comes from Parablennius parvicornis, assembly GCA_900302745.1. Taxonomy (NCBI): domain Eukaryota; kingdom Metazoa; phylum Chordata; class Actinopteri; order Blenniiformes; family Blenniidae; genus Parablennius; species Parablennius parvicornis. The sequence goes on along the minus strand of OMNM01034464.1, from coordinate 4,704 downwards.
CCCATCTGCTGAGGCAAGGGCATCTCGGGAAAGTGAGAATGTTGTGGTTCACTTGCTCAGTTTTTCATGGGAATTTTTGCGTCTACTTCAAAATAGCTCAAATTTTTGCCCGAGCACTGGAAACTAAAAGAATCAGATGACTAGAGTCAGGTTAATTGAATTACATACATTTTATTTCATGGCACCTATCAGTAGATGGGAAATGTAAGTCAACAACTGAACAGTTTGTCTTCTGGAGCTGATCTGTAATGAGCTGAAAAATGAACAAGCATTAGAATTTAAGCAAGTTTAACAAATTGTGATGCTTTGATGAGTTGCTTGAGGCATCCCCAAAACTGCAGCTCTTGGGGAGTATTCCCAGTCTGCACTGGTCATCAGCATCTATCAAATGTGGTGCTGGGACCAAACGGTGATTTACTGGCGGGAGAGCTAAGGATCATTGACAAAAATTGGGAAGTGAAATCTTGCCCATGCGGTCCGATCAAGCAGACGAGCTACTTGAGTTCACATTGCTACTAACATTCACGCTTGACTTCATTAGAAAGCTTTCCTGCATGGCGGGCAACAGGGGGACCTACACAATATTAGATCTGGGTCACTGAGTGATTTTTTTTTAGGATGGTTGACCTCCTCAGAGTGGAGCCATTAATACTCCACCTTAAAGGAGACCGTTGAAGTGGTTCAGACATCTGAGTAGGATGCTCCATGGTCGACTTCCATTAGGGTGTACAGTCACAGCCAACTGGGAGAAAAGTCAGCCAAGGAGCCATCGGAGAGATCATATCTCAGTTAGACTGTGAGAGGCTCATTGTCCCCAGAGGAGCTTCAGGATGTTGCAGGGAGGGAGAGATGTGTGAGTTTTTTGACTCTCTATATTGTCACCATGATCCCATATAGACTAAGCCAGAAAGAAAATTGATGGATGTTTATAATGTTGACAATAATAGTTATTTATAGCTTGTTTTATTGTATGTTGGTTTTATTTCCACCCCTGAATACTTTCTTTATTGGTCCAAAGACTTGCTGTGATGTCTCTGACAGTGGAGCTCTCAAACACACATCAAAAACACACCATGTCATGGCCGATGAGAGCTTTGCATAACAAACTATTTTCACCTCCAGTGTGAACATTAGAAGTCAAACATCTGTAAGTGCACCAAGAAAACTTTGCCTGCAGGAGTGACAGAATGTCTTTTTCATTTAAGTGAATTGCTTTTTTTTTTTTTTTTAACAAGGAAACTTTTAAAAGGAAACTACCCGAAAGCCTGTTTAAAAGTCATGGGCACTCTTAAAGCTTGTGTTACTGAAACGTCAATGCAGATTGGGGCAGAAGACATAACTTGGCAAATAAAACAATCTGGGGGTTTTGGGGGTTGTTGCGGCTTCGGCTCCTCAGATCTGTTTGAGTTTAGCGGCTCAGCACCAACATATCTGACTGAACTGTAACTGGTCGACTTGCTCTGTGAGTAATGTAAATGCCACATTTTGACAAAGAATAAAGAAGGCAATTCATCTGGTTCTGTTGCATTGATTTTGATATTTGTGTTATTTCTGTTTTTGTCTGAGAGTGTGTGCTCTTGTTCTTCAATGCCACTGTGGAGCAAACATGATTGTTCTATGACCCATACGGACCCATTTCACTGTAGGGACAAACATTGATGTTCCCCCTAAGAGAAATACATGAAACGTCTTTTGAAGACCTGTTTTCACCTTAAACTAAAAGCTCCTACACACTGTGCAACATCAGGAATTTAATAACTTCCACACAGTTTAACATGAATTTCTCAAACGTAGGTTTGATGATGGTAAGTTTGATGATGCACCTCTACAGCATATATCAATATACAGGAGAAACAATATCATCCTGTACAACATTTATGTACACTGCTGTTGCCCAGAGGAGATAACAAAAATGAGGGTATTTTATTGAGATATTCTGATAGTATTTATATGCAGAAAAAGAAAAGTTATGCAACAAAAAGTGGTAGGAAGGGTTTGCTGAGAGTTTTTAGTGTGCTCAATTGCACACTTGCTTTGTTCTGTGGGTGATCAATAAGTGTTATACCGTGAGTGACACCACACACACACAAAAAGGAATATTCAAATCGGGGTTTTATATTTATTAGTTCCTCTTACGGTTTAGTTTTTTTTTTCTTCTGCTGGAAACAGTATTTTGTTTGCTTGCATCGCCCTGGAGTGATTGATGAAGTGCTGAGCCTCTTCAAGCACAATATGAGAATTGACGCCAAGAGTTGGATGTGTTTGTTGCGGAAGTTATCAAACATAATGTAGCGTTACAGCAAATGAATCTAAATTTGGCCAAGAAAAAAAAAAGGGGGGAGGGGGGATTATCTATCATAGATGCAAAGCTGAGGGGAAAAATAAGACCGACAGAAGAGATTTAGAAAAGAGCCCAAAACCTAAGAAGGATGCAACACAGAGTATAGTCGTCAGATATAAGTTGTGAGGAGCCAGGTCAGAGCCTCTGCTGAAGGATGAGCCTATTTGCACCTCCTTTTGAAAGCAGTACAAACAGATGCACTGATAAACAACAGAAACTTTTTCCGATGTTGTAAATCATACTGCGCCAGCTTCTATGTGTGTTTGCAGAATGTCACTTTTGCACCCGTTGTTATATGTGCAACCCTTTCAGGCTCAGAATGCGCCTGCTCAAAAACACGGCCTCATATCACTCTGACCCCTATACTAAAGTCTCTTCATTTGGTCCCTGTATAATTTAAGATTTAAGTCTGGGTAAAAATTCTCAAACTTGCCTTCAGAGCATTACACTGCCTAGCACCTATTTATGTTGCTGAACTCCTCCACTCTAATTCTTGTACTTGCCCTCTTAGGTCCAATAAAGTAAATTTGCTTTCATTCCCATGTACTCGCCTCAAGACCCTTGGTGATTGAGCTTTTTGTGGCCACTGCACTGCAACTTTCAAACTGTTTGCCTGCTATCTCTGGTAGCACATTCGTGACTAACGGCCACTCTCAGTTTATGACTTAAGGCCGGCATTTTCAAGATATTGTCACAACTGCTCATCTTTTGCCAAGTTCATGAATAAATTGCACAGTGTAGCGAACTTAATGCTATGGAAGGGTTAGCACTTGACAAACACTAGTTGTATGTGAATTTAGTAAAAATCAATGATAAAGATGGTTTTTTTTTTTGGTTTTTTTTAAACTGTCATGAGAAAGCAGATTTGAAAGTGATTAAAATCAGTCCAATAGTGGTGGAAACTGCTTTAGGTGAGGCTTCTTCTTCAGACTTAGATTAAAATAAATGATAAGTGAGGTTTCACATGCCTAGTTTGGCGAATTAAGCAATCATTTGAGAGTTGTCATGAGATTAAAAATAAGATGACAAGATGTTTTTGTTTGTCACTTAATGTCTATCTCGCATAAATACACACAGGGACAAAAAGACTTTGTTTTTCCTTTCGGAAATGAATGCAGGGGCAAAATGAAATACCCTATACACTCCTGTAAATGCTTGAGGCGATGGGAGATTTATTTGAAAGACGCATTGCCAAACCCCCTGGAGCTTTCATCATATTAAAATTCTATAATATGTTTTCTTGTATTCACCAATCCTTCTGTGACACACACACACACAAGCTCGTAAGCACATGCATGCATCTTGCATTTCCAGCACTGTTCCATGCTTTTATTATAAAAATACACCCCACTGCTTTTGAGTGGGGCTTTTTCCTCCTTCTCTGCTATTTACAGGACATTCTCTCCTTTTTCCTCCTTCCATCTCCTCTTCCCACCCCTCCTTCTCTCTTGTTTTTTTTTTTTTTTTTGTCATCGTTCCCTGGAGTCGGATCTAAAGTGTCCGCTGGGGATTCAGCGTATCATTAAAGTCATTACGCAATCGCCCACTCCCTCCATTCCTTAGTCACCCCCCCATTCCTTTCCTTTACTACGCTCCTGCTCACGACTGTCTGTCACATGCTCTAAGTAAAGTAAAGCGGATTAATATATTTATTTCTTTGCCTGTTTTTGCCTCAGTCTATCTGTTTTTTTTTTCTCTCGCTCAGTTGCCTCAGATTTCTTCCTCTCATCTTTACTTTGCTTTCAATCTGTTTCCATCATTCTCATCTGTGTCACAGCCTGTATTTTAATTCATATTTTTTTTTCTGATTTTCCTGCTTCTTTCTCGGTTTCCTATCATTATTATCTCTCCATCGTCTCTGCTGTCTCTCCCCCTCCTGCTACAAGGCTCGCCCTCATAACATGGGATATACATGTAAATCCTGTACTATTCTCCACAGATTAAGGCACAGTGCTGCATCTCCTTCTCTGTTTTCTATCTGTTATCCATACCTCCTTTGATCTCACAATGAATTACCTCTCTCTCTCGCTCTCTGGCTGTCTTTCTTCCCATTTTCACCCCCCATACCTGCTACTTTGATTTTTGCTGGCTCTTTGTCATGTTCTGCTTCGTTCTGTCCCTCCTCTCTGCTTCCTCCTCCCTTTCAACTAACTTTGTTTCTTGTCATCTTTTAATCCTTTCCTCCCCCCTCCTTGGTTTCTTTTCCTCTTTTTAATCCCTCACTCTCCTCTCTGTCATTCTTTCAGTTTCTTGAGGCTGCCTCCACGCTTTCCCTTCATCTTCCTGCTAACCGCCCCCTCTCCCTAAAATCTATAAAAAGCCCTGTGAGTGTAATAGAACAGTTCATTTTCCACTTGCTTTTT
>OMNM01034463.1:14956-27512 GCA_900302745.1 Parablennius parvicornis | reverse complement strand
GGTCAGTGGAACGGCCGCTGGGCTGAGCATGATGGATGACTGGCGGAATGAGTTTCTGCCTAGCGGTATTGTGAAATCTTTTCATTGTCACTGACGGGGCCTATGAAGGGGACTGATAAATGAGGGTGCAAGTGTCAGAAACGCCCTTCTTTGCCCCACCGCGGCTTTAATATCTCCCCAGCTACACGGCAACCAAGTATTGATAAAAGCAAAAGTTTTAAAAATAACCACAGTGGTTGCGTGGCGGGCAGGGTGAGGGGGAGATGATTAAGGTTGCCTGGACTAATACTGAACCCGGTCGCTGTTAACACCAGCAGAAGCCGAGGCCCACGCTGGGATGAAGGAGCCGCTTTTTATGTGGAGCGGGTGTTACCTCAGTGACACGGTGCTGTGATGAATGTGTTGCCTCCATCTGGTTTCAGCACATGTAATAAATATCTGGACTCATGTTTGACCTCTCTCACTTAGCAGCCACATCTTTCACATCGGGGACATCCAAGAGGGAATCACGATTATGTGCGGATGAGAGGGAGGTTGCAGGGACAGTATTTTTTTTTTTTTTTTGTACTTGGGCTGTGAAAACAAGTCTGTGACAAAATGCAGTGTTTCTCTGTACCCTTAATTTCTCTACAGAAAATGGACAAAGATCCCTCAAGGTCACAATAAAATATCACCACACACTCAATGTTTTGAGAAGCTGCAGCTAGATAATGTTAATCTCTGCTAAGTAAACGGCATAAAATGATCAACGGGTAATCAGAATTTAATGTTGATTAATTTCCTGTCGATCCACCCGTGGATTAGTAATTGTATTCGACTAATTGTTTCAACGCCACCCTGGATACATTAGTATTTAAGAAACAAACAGAAGGGAATAAATGAGTGAAGTAAAGCCTGCGTGCCGGCACTGCTTTCCTTTCATCTCCTCCTTCCTGCAGCTTTGTGGTCTGACCTTGCAGCTTCTGTGCTTCATCCATCTTGGGCTGTTTAGCCATTTCACTGGATACATACTGCGCAGATTAACACAATTCATCACCACAATCATCCTCGATTCATCACCCTTCCCAATGAATGTTTTGACATCTAGTTAATTTTCTGCTGATGATTTATCAAATTATAATTACCATACTCTGAAGGAGTCATTCATTATGTTGATACATGATAATGATGCCAAAGTGGATTGAATTTTAAGTAAGTTCTCTGTGATTATAACATATGCATTATTGTGAGTAATGCCTTACAATTTTATGCCCTCCAGCAGTAGAAAGTCTGTGGAGTCTTTTAATGTTGTGACAATCAATGCACAAAACAGGCAGGTTATTAATTCAGTTTTTTTGTTGTTGTTTTTTTTTTTTTTTTTTTACCACAAATTGTTGAGCAGTGGCATCCCGAGCCCTGAGATTCAGGACTCTGATGTAAGCCGCTTCATAATTAAAAGGAGCAATAATTCAGTCGGGGCATGCAGTTACGGTTCTCGGGAGCAAAGACTTTAATAGCTTCAGGTTTAACTGCAGTGTTGAGGCACTTTATTACCACTGTTCATTGAGTCTTACTATTATTTCTCTAATACAATCAATATATATAGGCTTTTTAGATGTGCATACCTCAGGACTGATTACAACTATTGATTTCTATGATTAGCTAATGAACATGTTAAGTCGGCATGGAGAGATTTGTGTTGTTATACATATATATATATATATATATATATATATATAAAAGGATGTAAAACATGAATGATGCCTGCTCATATGCATCAAAAAAGCAGCAAATCCTTCAATATGCATGTGTTTGAGTCAAGTTAGCATATTTTCCCTTTGGATATATTTGTTCTCCTGTTATTCCAACTTCCCTCTACAATCCCAAAGACATGTGACTCTCAGTAGCTTGCGTGTGTGAACGTGTGATTGTCTTTCCCTGTGTGTGTTCGACCTGGTGACCCGTCCAGAGTGGACCCACCATCTCACCCAGTGACCTTAAGTAAGGCAAAGGTTGTTTAGAAGATTGATGGACGGATAAATTATAGTCCGGTCCTGATGATAGTGATGAGGCAACCCTCCCCACACCTTCCTCTGTCCATTTCTGTTAGGTTCAGGGGTTGTCAGACCAGACTATGCACCGCTTGCTTCACTAATAAGACGTGACTTAGATTCAATTAATGCAGTTTGCTGTGTTTGGTATGCAATAAGCATGAATCTGTTGTGCACAGAACGGCTGCATGTCATCACACACGGTGTGTTGTTGGGCAGTTAATTAGTACAGATTTAACTGAGAGCAATATGAGGTCAAGTGGCTTATCCCCTGTTGCTATAAGGCCACAATGGTGGTCATTTTGTATGATTTTGTATTCTGAGTTCTAAAGATGAATAAATACAGAGCAGTGATGAATAAATTGATAAATGTCTCTGAGTATCATGTTGGATAACCACTTGATGACACACAGCAGTAATCTTTTAACTGTATTGACAAGATAAAAAACATTTTTCTGATACATGCTCCAGGTTTTGTCTCAGTTGTACGGTAGACTGTTCGAACCCCTGTCTCGCCCTGTCCTTGATTGTTGAATTGCTATTTGGGCGTGACACTGAACTACAAGTTGCTCCATATTGAGGTCTAGCAACTTGGACAGCAGCTGTTGCTATTGTGGAATGTGGTGAATGTAAAACAAAGGAAGTGTTTGGTATTTCTGAAGCAGTGAAATGCACCATTTGAGTGAAGCCCATTTACAGTTTAGGGCCAATTATAGCCCTAAACTGTTAGGTGGTAGGTGTACAAACAAGGTGGTACAAAGTTAGGTGGTACAAACAAAATAAATGTATATAACTTGCAAATCCTATTTTATTTTATTTTTTACCCAGGTTGACAGCATAATTGTGTAGCATACATGGCAATTATGTAGCGTGGACGAGTCGCAGTCATTGCTACCTGCATTGCATTGAATTCTGTGTTGTACTATAGTTGGTTTGTAACACTTAAATAAATGAGGTGCTCATAATATTTTAAGAGACTGTTAAATTTATTTATTTTTACATATAAAGTAATCACGGGCTGTTGGCCCCCAGGTACTTTCACATGATTGAATCAGGCTCTAACTGAAAATGTTTGGATGCTGCTGGTTCAGATAATCACTCCGTTCAAACTGTCCTGTTGGAATTAAATCAGATAAATATCCGATGATGGAAACAACAATTAGATGACATTATTGTCATAGTCATCAAAACAATTTAGCTTCCTTTAATGTCCTTTGGAATCAGGACAATGTTGTACTGGAAGACACACTCATCAGGTTAGGAATGTCTTCGTGAAGGACAACTCGGTATTGATTCGTAGTGACCCTTCCTTCAAAGGGACAAGTGATTCCAAAGGGACAAGTGATTCCAAACTGCCCCCCACCATGACAGAGCCACCGGATCCCACACTGTAAAGGTCAAGTGTTCAGGTCTGTTTCTATCTTGTCCAAATTCTGGTTGACTTATCACTTATTTCAACATGAAGTCAATTAAATCTTGGTAATGAGAAGTTTCACCATTGTTATTCTTTGATCAGGTCTGTTTTTGTGTAACTCCCAACCCCTAAATAGAACACATGGTCTCCTTGCAAATGAATCGAAAACATCAAGAATGACAGATCTGACAGTGTTTGTGTTGATCATTTGTGCTTCTCCACTAAAGTGCACATTTACTGCACCATCACACACATGGATCACATGTGGAGACACATTTATTGCTCACGCGCACACACACACATTCCATTGTGGACCAAATTGATGAACGAAGCCAGTTTAAAAGAGTATCATTGTTTACATTGTTCTGACACAAACATTTTAAAAAATTGTTTTCAGTAGAAAATGTTTTCAATTTTAAAACTATTCTTTGGTGTTGGTATTCATGAAAAAATATCTTCATCCTTTCACTTTACCGAGTTCTCAGTGGGTAAAAAAACCCACATTAACTTGGCTGTTAACGTAACATGGAGCCTTTCTGTTCAGCTGTCCAGTCTACATTATGTTTCCATCCTATTGTCCAGGATTGAAAATGCCAGTGAAGAGGGAAAGAGTGGAAAGTTTTCTCTCATTTAGTATTGTGTTGCCCGAGTAGCCAGAATGAAAGTATAAACACTGTGAATGCTTCTGCCATCCGTTCCACAACAATAAATCCTCTCTGGTAGTTGTGTAGATTTTTTCACTTTGCAATTTTTCATACAAAAACAGAGTCCACTGAGCCTGCTCGACTGCTTGTGCTTTCAATATGTATGATAATATGGAAAAGATGGTCTTTGTTAATGGGACAGGCTTTGTAACTTCCACCGGAAAAGGAGAGGTCTCGTCTCATTTCTTATTTCATTCTGTTTTTCCTCTTATGAGCTTGTTTGCCCATTGACTCCCATGTTTCTCTGGCATCTCTTGGAATCAGTGTTCCACATCACTTTAAAGCAAACCAGCGTTTCTTATGGAGATCCTATTTTATAACTATTTACCTCTTACCTCCTATGTATCCTGTTACCTCTATCGCTGGACTTGCCCTGACTCCCCAAAATGTATGATACGTAACCTTGTGAGGGCTCGACTCTCCACTCCAGTCTTGTTACTCCCAATCTGCAGTCATTTACTGTGAAATGTGTGTCTTGGTCCAGGGCTCTCAAGGTCAGGGCCTGGTAATTGATGTTGCTTATTCATCTGTTTCCTGTGTCTTTCCCCCCTCCTCACACAGCGGCCTTTGTTTGGATAAATTGTTTGAAGATTTACTGTAGTTCTTAAAGGCCCTGAGAAGTGTCCCCCTGCTGCCAGGGCTCAATGTCTCTGCCTCACTGGAGGCCCGACACTGATGACACACTGCTGGTCTCAGACAAAAGCCTGTTTTTCCAAGACAAGATGGAGGGAGCGTCTTCGGTGCATAACAATTGAGGTGATACTTCAATGAGAGTCACATTCATTTGTGTGTGTGCTCCAACTAACACTTATAATTGTTTGGCAAAAAAAGATGATTTAATTTTGTATTTTCTGTACAGGGAGGGTTTTTTTTCTCTTTCTTTCTGAGTCAAACTAATGAAAAAGTGATAAAACAGCATGATAAACACGACAGCGATATTCATAAATACAACAAGTGCCACAACCAGTCCAAAATTATATGCGTATCAAAATCGCCTTCTCCTAAATCTTCTAAATTGCCTTTTCTTTGGCAGAACACGCTGGCAGGAGGACAAATCTAAATCAGGATTTCCAAGAGCAGTGAACATCTCCCAACTAAAAAAAAAAAAAAAAAGAACGAAAAAAAAATGTTGAGTATGGGCTGAAAGTGAATCCTTTACAAACACACAAAGTATCTGTTTCGCGACTTCCCGTGCCTCTGCAGCACTGCACGCCCTTGATGGCTGTCACCCAAGGTGCGGATAAACAATGGGCTCATTTGAAAACAAAGAAATGATTATGGGGGACGCTTAATCCCAGCTTGACATGTCAGCAGGCTGCATGGGCGACAGCTTTCAAGAGAGGCTTTGAAGTGGCAATCTTTTCAGATTCTTGGCTCATTACACAATAAAGAACACTTCACATGTAGCTGAAGTGGGCTGAGAAATGATGGTTAATGATGTTTATGGGCTCCTTGACTCTTTGCAAGTGAATTTACAAGATTGGCCGTCATGTGGCTAGTCGGCTCTCCGGGAGTAACGGAGAGGTGAGGCAGCAGGAAACACAGAGTCACTCAGGAAGTTTAATCTGTTTTCATTGAGGGGAAAATCACATACATTGGAACATCGCCTCAAAACTTAGCCAGCAGATCTTCTGGAGGAGTCAAACTTATTTTATGATCCAAATAGAAATATTTACCAGTGTTGACCAAGAAAGCACCAACAAAAGATACGTTAGATGGAACAGATACAAAAAAAAAAGATTCCTTTTCAAGTCTACTCCCTGATCTCGCATGACCTTTTCCTCAGATGTGCTGAACTCCTGTAATGACTTCCCATTGGAAATAAGTTGGGCTCTTCACTCCTTTATCATCCCCAAACAATGCTCCTAATCTCCTTGATCATGCACTGTGAACATGAGGCGAGGAATTTGAGCGACAGCAAACATAGGAAATGCACCTGTGAGGACAATGTGTGGTGGAGGAACCCAAAAAAAATGCACACAAGGCAGCTGGAAACCTTTTAATTAGCGCTAATTACCTTAGCAGAGGAACGTCGGGAGGCTTGAAAGGATTTGTGTCAGCGCGTGAGAGATCAAAGATTGAGGCGGTCACGTTTTGTTCTGCTGAGTCAAAAACTAATAAGGAGAGTGATAATAGGGCCCTGGAGAATGACAACCCAGGTGGTGCTTTCCTTAATTCCTCCTGAAAACTAATTCAAGCTCTACCAACATGTGTATTTTTCCCTTTTTTTATGTGCAAATTTATAATTAGTTAAACATGTTTGAACAAAGATACTAAACTTGTCCAAGAAAATACATCACTCAAGAAATATTTCAACCTCAAGTTCATATTTCACAAAATGATATTTAGATTTAGATTTTACGGTGAAAGCAGATATTTAGCTATACATTTTTTTTTTTTAAATATAAAATGATTTAGTAGCACTCTGATGTCGGGCAAGCCTGTCAGCCGGCAAGCTTCATTTTTATGATTGTATAAGCCAGAGGGTCTGCAAGCTTTTCAGTCACAACCCATCAACCCAACCTGTGTGATGGTATCTGCAAGTTTTTTTTTTCTGGAGGTGGGTCAAATCTAGCTTAAAAGTCGGCCCCCTTCACATCCAATTCACCGTCACATTCTTACCTACAGGCAACCTCTGCTGAGCCCCGGTCATTAATCAAAGCGGAGTGCTGTCCTGACCTCAGCCCCTTCCCTTTGAAGTGCTCTGTCCTCTGCAGCATGAGGAAATCATTTGCTGCCTGATTCAATGAGCCATCAGTCGAGCCAGCAGACCTAATGACATGTGAGAATATTAACCTCCTACCACCAAGAGTGCTGCTGCTTGGGAAGCAGTCTATTATTCATCCAAGGTTTTACTCAAATCCTTCTTTTTTTTTTTTTTTCCTCTACAGCCCTGCCTCTCTGTTAAACCCTCCAACCAATACTTTGGCCATGAAACCATCCGACGCTCAGCTCCAATATTAATTCAGTTATTCTTGCATGAACTCATCCTCATAACTAAACAAAATAATAGGGCCACTTCAAATGAGTCTTGGAATTAAACATTAAGTTTATTCTGTAGGGTTAACGTGCTCCAATGCTTTAATTTAAGAGGGTAATTAGGAATAAATTGATTTTTTTGCACAATAGTGACAATGATATGAGTTTTGTATGTGGTTAACATTGTCAAACTTTGGTTTGGTTTATGGACTGAAAACTACATACATTAAGATTTGTCAAAGGTACTATATTATTAATCAGCTGTTTTATCTCTGAGGTGATGTTTAAATGTCATGATGGACTAACATCTTGAAAATAAAACCAAGGTGGTTTGGAGACTGTGTCAGAATATCACTACACAACCACGTCAACCTAAAGCCTGAACCCAAAGACTGCAGCTTAGGCAAGTTGAAACTGAGAAGATTATGTAGCTCATCACAACAAAGACCCCCTGCGGGATCTGTTTCCACTTAACATAGCTGCAGGATAAAAACTTCAATTACTTCATATGTTGTGCCTGAGTAGATGGTACAAAGATGCTGAATGCAGACCTCCAGAGTTTCACCTGGTACTTCAACAGCGTTTAAAAGGTGTTATCTTTGTCTTCTCAAATAGCTCGTACTACACACAATATATTCTTGTGGCAGTGTTTTAAAATACTTGAATATAAACTGTTTTGAGACCGGTCAACTTGTCCTAACATCATGAGTTCATGTTGGAGTGTTACAACAATCTTCTCCTCAGTGTTCGGGGTTTGAGCTCTTCCTGTGTTGAAGTTGCATGTTCTCCTTGTGCATGAGCGGGTTTTCTCCAGGTATTCCAGCTTCCTCACGCAGTTCAACACACACGTTAGGTTAATTGGTGAATCTGAATTGCCCACGAGAGTGAGTACGTTTGAGTGATTGTGTGTTTCTCTCTGTACTTCTCTTGTGATGGACGAGACGTCTGTCCGTTCTGTACTGGGAGGTGGATATACTTGTCTACGTGTCAAACATAGGGATGTCGGGGGTAAACCTCATTACAAAAATTCAAAAAGTACTCAATAACCGTACCGTTTTTCTTTTGCTGCGTAAGGTTTGTTTATACAACTCATATTTCGAATTATAGTCAAATAAAATGTGATTATAAAAGGATTGTTGTCACAATTCAGACAGACCTCAAATTGATTTATTGCTTGAATCTAGATCTACATGTTGTTGTTTTTTTTGTGTTTTTTTTTTATTGCTGCATGTGTCAGCTGGAATGATTGGTGATGTTACGTAAGCAGAAATTATGCTTTAATAACATTATTTTCAATTATATTGAGCCGTCAAAGAGACAAGTATTAATATTTCAACTTTAGATGAAGCATTCGTGTCATTGAATTTAGCTCAAATATAAATATATAGTAAATATATTTGGACTTTTCTAATGTCATGTCTTTTTAAATGAATGTAAAAGCCTTATCTTCTTACAACCGTGCCCCTCTATGCTATTCATTATAGTTTCCCATCTCGACAGGCAATCTGTACTGAGAAGCATCCAGTCCATTACACACATATGAGGCCCATCACTCCTGCAGTATTGACAAATTCATCAGGCATTTTTCCCTGTGCTCCCTGAGCAGAATTTAGATTTGACTGCCATTCCCAACCCAGAACGGCCTTGTTAGAATACAAACATGACTTGTACAGTCTGCAGCTTGTTGGGAGCTCTTACAGTGATAAGCCATTACCTGTCAGCGGATGGAGCACGGCCTTGAATTTACGTTGATTTGTCAAGTACAACATGGTGTTGAATAGAAATGCATCTGGCATTATTTGAGGCGTTAAAGGATGAGGCAGATATTCTATTCTAACACTCACATCTTAAAGCACAATATGCACCATTGCTACAATATTGTGTAATTCAGTGCTGTTCAATTTGTAATTGGAATTACAATTGATGACTTTTAGTGTTGTTTTGGTCTCTTAACTTGTGTGCAAAAGAAACATGTTTTTACATACTAAAATGTGATCGCTGGTTTCGTATTTTCTACTATAATGCACTCAGCAAGTGGCACATAAAATAGGTCTGTGAACACCTTTGTGTCTACGAGCAATACAACCTTTCATTCTGAGAGTGAATTCTAAATGTGAGCTGTAAAACCAAAACAAAGATCTAAAAGTCACTGTATATTTCCCATTAAAACAAACATTCACAAAGGGAGGTTTAACCTTTGAAGGTTTAAACCAAAAAATATGTTTTTGACATTTTTGCTTATTTATAAATGAACCTTTTTTTGTAAATATATAAAAGATGCGTGAACTGGTTGACATTGAATAGTTTTTGTGGCTTTAATGCAGAATTATTGGTATGTAGAGGGGATTTACGAAGGAACGTCGGACCCATTTGAGTTGATCATATGCATTATGTGTTCATCGCTGTCAGATATCAAGGCTGCTTCGCTCCCTGTCACATACAGTAGTGGAGAAGTCTGGACTGACGCAGAGAGGAATGCAATCTGACAAGTGATTAAAAAGTGTTTTGGCATGTTACGGGCCTTGTGGGCTGGCCTTAGTGCCCAATGGTCGCAGGTTGAGGACATGCGACCTGAAATGCATGCAAACTAATGGCCGGCATGACTGACATCTCCACCGATGAGCTCAAAGTGTTCGCCTGTTGTCAGCAGGAGTTTATCAATAGGCACGTCTACATATGCGGTCGTCTATCGATCCATCCATCTCTGTCCGCCCCTCTCTGCATCACTGTAGCTGTCTGTTGTCATTCATTGGATTGGCTGTGAGGAGCGATGGCTGCAGAAGCCGGAATTTGCTCCCCGTCCACCCTGGGAAAGGGATTTAGAATAATGGCGGGGTCATTTTGTGAAACCTTGTAGAAAACCCAACCTGCTCTGAATCTTAACGGTTTCAGACTCAAAAAGATTTATAGCCGTTATTGTTGAGCTGTCAAAGTAATGCTTTCAGCACCCTGCGGGAAACATGCAGTTACACATTAAAAGATGTTGTTTCAGTCCATGTTGCCACTAATAACATCATTATTAAATTCTAAAGCGTTCGTGCTTTGGAAACAAAGCCTCAGTTTTTCTTTTTGTTCCTGTCAAAACGTTTTGTTTGCTGATGATACTGATATTTACACATTCAACTGATGTAACCCAAATTGGTTGTGTCTTGGTAAACGGCACATGACATTGTTCTTCTCATCCCTCACATTATCGCATTTATTGTGATGATGACTCACTTCATGAGAGCTCATTTAAACATCTTTGACCCTGAACTCCCCTTTGATTGATTTAATTGTGACAGTAGTATCATAACTTTTATATTTCATGGCAGAATAGGTGTTACACTACTGCGATGTACAATTTTTTATGTACGTTTCATATACGCGCATCATTTTTGGCCGATCATCCACACGGTGCGGCATTTTAGGAGCCTGAAAACTGGCTTTTTGAAAACCGGTTCCAGAGTGAAATTTTAAAAGACCTCCTCAGCTTTGAGTCGTGGCTTCACAAGACACACATTTGCTGAAAACGATGAGATCATCGCCTCACCTCTCGGCACAATGACCCCTGAGACCCTCTCTACAATGTCACTCAACAAAAATGGCGGATGACGTGCTCCAGATCACCGCAGAATTCACTGATTTAGTTTAATAAGGCAAGATGTTAGATTTGTTAATTTCCCCTTTTTTGCATGCTCTTCTCTATTTTTGATGTATTTCTATAGCAGCGTCACAGCGCCACCTATAGGCCCGATGTTTCCCGCGTTATTAAGAAACTTTTTGAGAACAACAGGGAGAAAGAAGGTTGTTTTGTCTGGTGTGGACAGGGCCTAAATCTCTACGGCATTGTCATTGGCCTCAATTTGTTTTTATATGTATTTAATTTGATAGTTCATCTTATTTGAAACTAATTTTGAGTCCATACTACTCCTCCCATTACCTTAGACATAAGCAGCACTCATTTGTCTTAGTTCTTATAATTTTTAAGGAAATTGGTCACAAGTTGTTCCAACAAAAGGCTTGACTGGAATAATCCTCCTCGTCTTTTGAGGTCTGTTGCCTCTTTCCATTGCTTCAGGATTGTTAAATTCTCTCCCGAAAACAACCTGTTTTTAATTCCTCTTGATAGGATTGTTTTTGGTCACGGTACCCGATGTTGTTTCGGTTGTGCTTTGGGCAAGTACAGGGTGAGCAATATCTTTGTTTGTGTATTTGTTTTGTATGTCAGGCCAGTTAGTCTGTGTGTACTGGTCAGAACCCCATAAAATTCCAATGAAGGATCCAACCTTCAATAATTTCACATTTTTCTTATTGAGCCATCAAGGTCATGCTCCTACCACCTTGCAGGAAAAATGCAAAGTGCTAAAAGATGCCTGACGCATAGGTGCATGTTTTGGGTCTGTGTCGTCACTATTAACATCATTAATAAATGCGAGGTGGTCAGGACTCATTTGCACCGCCGTCCCGCGGAGACTGACTGGATGCACTGAGTGCTTTGGTAACGAGGCCCCAGGTTAATTGCGGCGAGTACCAGAGGCCTCGTCCCTTCAGATAAACGCGGCGCTTTAGAGCAGCGAGATGCTTTGTGATTAGAGAAAGAGGCCGGGTAGGTGAGTGAGGTGAGGATAAAGAAGCCAGATCAGGTCTCTGCGGAGAGAACCGTGTGAGTCTTTGGAGGATTGAGGCAAACAAGATTGTACCTGTGAGGGAGATAGAAGCTGCTGCCCCCGGGTCATTATTGCCCTTCCAGTAGGAAGCAGAAGACACACACACACACACACACACACACATACACACAACTCAGTGCTTATCAATGTCCATGAGATAATAGGGTGTCTATTTTGCCCTGGACTGTCAGCTAGTCAAAGCAATCTTTCATGATGAGCAGACATACAGAGGCTACAAGGACCAAGTGAAGATTGAATTAATGAAATGGCAGCATTTATGCAATGAAGCAGTCAGATGATAACTTCATCCCATTTGGCTAATCAGTGTTATTCAGCACGCATACATGTAAATCACTCTCAGAAATGAATCGTAATGACAGGTTCATTGGCAATATATTGTTATTACACCTATAGCGTTAAACCTGGCCCGAGCCGCGGCTCCCATGGCAGTGAATTTAGCTGATTAAATCACTGGGTGCACACAGCAGTGGTGACACGAAAACAACAATTAATAAGCCAACCCCCAGTGCACAGCGGCTCCATTTTAACCAGGCTGCTAATAACATTACATGGCAAAAATATCCTAATCAGACAGGTGAAAAGGGATTTGGAAGCAATTTGATTTTCCTCTTTAGTATAGGCCTTTAGCCAGTAGCCCTGGGTAGATATAATAAGGAAATAGTCACCGTATTTAGAATAATATTGCATTTTAAGTTATGCTAGAGGATGCTGGTTTTATGTGCCGGGAAGATAAGAGTTCTGTTTCTACTGTACTGTTTA
>OMNM01034463.1:4421-14877 GCA_900302745.1 Parablennius parvicornis | reverse complement strand
CCACACACACACATGCACGATCACTCACAAAGAATGCACATTAAAAAGGATTTGTTCCCCAAAGAAGGTCGGCATTTGTAAGGCTACTGACAGATTTAAGTGTCAATTAAGTTGATGTACAGTGGGCACATTATCATACAAGGTTGTCAGCTGGAGCCATTTGAGAGAAACAAATACCTGCGGCTTTACACCTTCCGCGGCTTGAACTTTGTATGGACCCACAGTTGCAATGAATGTCACAGTCAATCATTTATCCAGTTGGCAAGCTTTCTGGTGGGGAGTGTGAGATCAAGTCATTTTATACAAATAACAACCACCCCCCCACCCAAAAAAAAAAGAAAAAAAATATCCAGGTTTCAAAATGCTTTGTCATGTTCAGTGACTATGTCCCATCCCCAGCCTGTTCGGAGATCTTAAACTCATTACTGGAAGGGGGAAAATTATACCTCTGCACAAGGATGATGGATGACAAGTTAAATTTGTGTCCAGGGACTGAAGGTGAATGGTGACAGAGGTATTTATCTTGAGAATGGAGGTTGGGGTCAGACGAGGCTGGGTGCCTTAAGGCACAAGACATTGACAAATTTATCCAGTGGACCCCATTGCTTGGGCCTTTTCTTTGTTTTGAATCCTGGCCACTCGCTAAGTGACCCACATCGCTCATGCTGCCAGTGTGTGAAGAATGCTGCGCCATGCCAGGCTTTCCACCTCTGCTGAAGCTTGTAGTTCATTCTTCTGTGAGGCCTGAATCTTTGACTCCTTTTGATCCATGTTTTTTTTGGGGTATTTAGGAAATGTTATCTTCTTGGTTACTGGGTTAATTTAGCTTTTTGAAGGTAGAGATGGATTGAGAAATAGTTTAAATTCCAAGTTTTGTTTTTTTTTTTTTTTTTTTTTTGTAGTGTTAATCTAAAACAAAAACATTTTGGGACATATGTACCTTCGTCTAAATCCATGGTGATAAATATTCCTGCTTGAGCCTCAGTGCAACAGTGTTTACATGTGGCTGTGTGTGAGTATTCTATACAAAGGCTTTACAGAGAAGGGGGTGAGCCACAGAGACCTCTAGTGGGCAATGAAGAAGCTTTATAGAGATTGAAATTTATGATACCTCAGTTCATCTCACTGTGTTACAATAAGATGGGACCAACCACAAGCTAGAAGTGGGTATAAATTCAGAGGTAATGATTCTAGAAGTAGTACGTGTTTTTGATTAATTGATAATTTGCTGGTGTTTTGAGATCTTTTGTCAAAGTTCTCATCATTGGTTAAAGTTCTGTGTTAATATATATTATATGTGCATATAACCTCAAATTCAAAATCAAATTAGACATCATCATATGAATAATGTATTTTGAGCAAAATATTTGTTTCATTTTTGCATTTTATTTCACTAAGTTATTTATTTCAAATTAAACCATACTCTCACGCCTTTCAGCGAATCAGGGCCAGGCACACATTTAATAAGTTTCTGACGGCCACAGCAACAACACTGTCAAAGTGATTGTGAACAAAGCTACAATGAAGTGATTAATGTTGACAGTACATACAGACACAGTGACTAACCTCATTTTGTTCACCTTAACAAGCAATTAGAGAGCTAATTGCTAGCTAGCTTGTGAGATGCATTTAGCTTGGAGCTTGGTGGATTCTTAATCCGCATTTGGTAAAACTGCGGTAAAGAGTCTCTGCAGGTATTGATCTGGTTAAATCAGTAATATGTTCCTTAAATTGAGCAAATGCTGCTAATGCTGCCACGTCAGGCATCACATGAGGATTGGTGTGACTGTGGAGTTTCTGTGAGGGAGGATTGAGAAGTGCTGCTTCCTTAGTGGCCAAAATATTCCTAACAATGACTTCCAGGTAAATGTTTTTTAGCTTCGAGACAAAGTCACTGTTTGACATTGTCACATTTACAACAAGCTATCTAGCCAAGAAACATTCAATCAACTTCCTCAGCTGCTTTGCATGTGGAACTCAAATCATGTGATATATGTATAACATGTATAATTATTATAAATTATAAAAAGTATAATTTGTACTTCAGCAAAGTGTTTCACAATGGTACGAATGCCTTGCAAGTGAATAGTGACCTTATTTTAAGATATAGACTACCGTATTATGTCTGTTCATTTATGAATTTCTGGAAAATGAGGAGGCTTTCTTTTACTTTTATTCTCTTCTATAAACAATAATAAGCGAATGATTAGTTTAGTAGGTACTAACAGGTAAACATCTTCACTAAGCTGTTGCATTTTT
The DNA here is from genome assembly GCA_900302745.1 of Parablennius parvicornis. NCBI lineage: Eukaryota > Metazoa > Chordata > Actinopteri > Blenniiformes > Blenniidae > Parablennius > Parablennius parvicornis. The sequence continues at coordinate 12,618 of OMNM01034463.1, read as the reverse complement.
AAGAAAGCAAGATGATAAAGGGTAAAACTGATCGTTAAAACTGGATAAATTGTAATAATCATTATCAAAATCAAGAAATTACACAATTATTTGTTTAGTATCTCAAAAAATATCAATGTCTAAATGTATATATCAGGACTGCATATGCAGCAGTACAGTTGAAATGAATGCGTCCTCCAGTGCACTGCGACTTCACTTTGTTCTGATACCAGGGGTCTCATTTTCCAATTAGGAGGGTGCATGAGCACTGGACACAATGTGAAGCACTCATTTGTTTGTGCTTTAGAAGAAGTTTTCAGACCTTTTATAATCCTTAACCGTTTTACCATGCTCCATCCATCATTTTGTCAACACCCTAATGTTTTGGAGCTACAGCACCTCGGCTCCAGAGTGGAAAGTAACACAAACAAAGCAGTCACATGCTTTCACAACACACCTTTTTGCATTTCTGAGTGTGTGTGTTTGTGTCTCAAGTCATTTATACCCTCCTTTTTTTCTTTTTTTTTTTTTTTTGACCGCAACCACCATTTGGAGAGAATTTGTGAAATGTGAATGGCAGGAAATGAGTAACGGCTCGAACAATACGTGTGTCTGGAGTTCACAGTGTTATTCAAGTCACGGCTCACCAAACAGCACACCAAAGGCTGTTGATCTGACGTCCATCCACTAATCCCTCTCTTGTTCCAGTGACAGATGACCACAACTGTTGTATCAGACTGGCACAATGTCATATAGTTTCATACGTCGACAGCTGTAATGAAAGCTGATGCTATTGACTTTCTGAAAGTGCCGAATCAGCAATCGATGCATGAGCTCTACATAAAAAATGTATTTCCTCTTTTTTTGTTGAGGTTATTGATTACCTGTCTTAAATAGTGATGTAAAAGTTAAATTAACTCAACATTTGGGTATTGATTTTATTGCAACAAACAGGAAATTTGTGTTATCGCTCGAGCAATTATCGAAGCTCGGTTGACTATTATGTATAGAATGCAGATGCAAAAAAACATCATCGGTGAATACCAAATAAAGGAAATAATGCCATTAAATAAATATAGAATGAGTTATTGTGTCACGTTAATTGACCTTTCAGGGGTTCTGAAGGGTGCCAAGACAGATCTATTCAAACCGAGGCACTCCAGAGCCCTTTGTATCCATTAACAACGCTGGGAATTAATATGCTTTCAGACAGCCCTGGATAATGCCACAAGCCTTTTCACCAGGACTTATATTTACTTTAACCAGCTCCCCCTTAAGTGCTGTTTTTAACAATGCAGGCACTATGAATCATTTACCGTACAGGAATACCTTAAAGGAATCATTTGCTTTGGAGACGTTTGTGGTCGGTTCGAGGCTGACGAAAGGCATTATCTGACTGACAGCGTAGCGCTCTCCTCTGATGCAATATTTATCATGTGTCACATAGCCACGCATTAGGCCAAAAATGGGCCATTGTTTCTACGTTATGCGCAGTTATTAAAGTGACAATGGCAGAGCACAGACAGATCAGAGATGGTTTGGCCAAAGCAAACACAACCTTGAATGAGATGTATACTAGCAGGTCACCATTTTCAACTTGGTTTTTACTTCAAAAGACACTGTGATAACACACATCACAGGTACTGAATCGGGCTTTTGAATGACTCATTTTTCTCCCCGCTTGTTTTATGCTCTTACAGGCTGAATGTATTTGGATTATAAAGCACTTGACTGAGAATACTGAATACAACCTCATTTTGATGGTATTGTGCCACTGAAATGTGACATTTTTCCCTCTTGGGTCCTGTGAAAATGGACAAAGAAGTTGATGTTGCAGATGATCTACTAATGTGATGAATTGAAGATTGAGTCTGACTGATGCGCCAAATAGAGCATTTGCTCATGAATATGGAATATCAGGTGTTTCACAGATTATATGCGAAATCCTGGGAGGAGTTCCTGCTAATTGATTAATGTACAACACGCATGTGATTTACAATTTGAAACACTTAAGTTGATTATGATCGCATCATGATGCTTTTCCCCAGCTGGCTTCTCGTGACTTTTATTGCAAGGTTTATTACTTTATACATTCTTGTTTGTGTTATCTATTTTTTTTTAATCTCTTGATTTTCCAGCAGCTTTGACTTTGTGACTTGATGTATATTTTTTTTTTTATTTTTTAGGCCAAATTCATATTTCTTTACTGTCAATATCTGATATGATATGTTCCTCGCTTTAATAGAATAGAACAGAATAGAATAGAACTTTATTTATATAGCACCTTTCACAGACGTGAGTCACAAGGTGTTCGCCATCTAGTCACATGAACCTGCAATGTAGCAAACATCTCAATATATATAAGGCCTAAGTGTTCTCTTACATACTCTATAAAAGAAATAAAAATCAAGTTTGCTTTCAGTGATAGTTTTAAAAAGGCTAGTTATCAAACTGTAAAGCAGACGAAGTATCAATTATGCAGTATGTCTGATTTCAGTTAATCATACGTGCATAGAACAGATACATCAGTGACTATATTAGCAAGGCAATACAAGTAAAAGAAAAGTTGACAATTATAATGAAACAAAGTTAGACACAAGACTTTAAAAGTTTGTGTACAGTTTAGAGTTAATATGCTGCTTTTTCCACCGCTGTTGAAATCTTAGTGACATAGAACTTGATTTCCATCATTTTTGTGGTCTTGGCTCTTGGTCTGCATTTCCAGCAAACAGATAGACTTAAAGCCATAAGTAAAGATAAACTAATACTTAGTTTGTTTAATACTCAGTTGATGTTGTTGGGTTTTTGTTGAGCTGTGGTTTTCTGGGCAGCCCATTTGCATAATTTTCCTTATTCAGCTTTCTTGTTTCCAGCTCGTTCACCTCACTGTATTTTCCTCGCACATTGCGGTAAAAGACCAAAAGCTGCTTCTTTGGCGACACCAGAGCAGAATACTGCAAAAGTGAATCAACATCTACTAAGTTTGAAATCTTTGGAGGAACACGAACAGACACGGCAGCAGATCGGCTGTGGGACTGGTCCCGCCTTCCTCCAGCAAACGATCCCGGTAACTTCCAGCATTCTCCTTGGCCTGAGTAATTGAGATGTGTAATAACTGTGACAGAGGGCATTATCTGACCCATTTTCCTTTTCTTCTCACATTGCTTTGTTTATACATGCCTTCCTGTCATAATCCCTTACAAATCTCCAAAGTAAAACCCCTTTGAAGAAATTGCCTCTTGTAGCGTGATATCCCGTGTAAAGGAGTTCTTTTTAATGACCAGGCTCTGACCTCATTTCATATGCACAAGCCTACATCAAAGTAGACAGTGTCCGTCCAGTCTCTGCAGCTTTGTTTTACTTGACAGTCTTTCACATTGAAATGACAAAGCACATACACAGAGCTCGTAATTGTTTAATTAGGTCCAGCAGTTTTACCTTGAGCTGACCTTGCATGAAGAGGGCCAGTGTGTGGAACTTCTGATTGGACTGATTTACAGTCTCACATTCCTTCTTCATCTGCCATTGGTCAGTGTTTAAATGCATCTCTGAGAAAGCTGGAATCTGCCCCCCGTTCATCGGATTGTCTGAAATCTCTGCTGATTAGGTAAATTGCACTTTACATTGTTATAACAATTTATCAAATCTGCATAGAGGCTCAAATCTCCTCCTCAAATCTCAACGATTTCCAATTTGCTTATCTGCTCCGTGACATTCTCCGAACTTGTCCCGACTAATTTTTCACATTGCTCAGAGTAAGAAATGCAATTTGGTCCTCGCTGGGAGGCTGCGCTGCAGCTGCAGTAGCTGGAGAAGTCAAAACAAACATGACCTGGTGGAAATTATTGTAATTCTTTTTTATCGTTCAGCCAAAGTCAGCTCATAATTGGCTGCGTCATGCTGTTCCGAAAGATCAGCCGGCGAGTAATAAGTAAAGATTTGTTTATGTAGCACCTTTCAAAACAAATTCAACACAATGATTTATGAACAGTATTCGGAACAAAACAGTGCGATGTAGCTGCATGAACTAAGATGATGTAACTACAGGAAGGTACAGTGTTTTCGAGTGAAGTGGTGTGCCTTCATTTTTTTCATGATGTCCTCAATATATCTTAGACACACTGGTTAGCCAAAATGACACATTTTTTAAAATTTATTTATTTATTGTTTAACCATGCTGAGCCTGAGAGGTCAAAAACAAGATCCTATATTTATTTCTGGAACCCTCTTTGGGATGTTGACATGAAGCATTTCTACTTTAAACTTGACAAAGCATTGCACTTTGTCTACAGTTTCACAGTTTCCTTCTTGAATTCAGTGAAGTGTCCTCACATTTCAGAACATGTCATGTCCTGCTGGGTAAGTTGGGATCAGAAAAGAGAAAATTATTGTCCACATTAGCCTAAAACTTTAATAATACCAAACAATACAACAAATGTCGCAATTTCCTGGGGCACTGAACTTGTCTTCAAGGAACTAAATAGGTTTCTATGCTCATTGTTGACAGTGTTTCCATTATGTAAATATTCTATTATGTATATTATGTTAATAAAACTAAAGTCATACAACAACACTAAAAAAGGAAGTTCAATTTATGCTGTTTTTTTATCAAGCTTTTCACATCATAAATGGGTTAATTAGGACATCACTGAAAAGTAACTGTGCCTTCTTTGCGAGTCAGATCCGAAAAATCGAAATGCATTATTATTTAATTTGTTAATATCACACAGCTGAGTTACTATTAATATATGGCGGTTAAAATGCATGCATTCATGCAAGTTCATCAATTATTGGATTGTTTGGACTTTGAGCACAGTAATGACCCCAGGAAATGAACTCCATGGTTCAAGCAGTCAAACCACCCAATGTTTCGCCGGATGGTTCCTCATACTTGAGAAAAGTTCCTACAGTCTGATGCAGCTAAGATCTATAGCAAAGCTATAGTCTGGCAAAGTTGTGCTTTAGAGTGACTGTGAAAGTCAGCATGTATTGCTGGAAGTTACACTGGGAATCTGTTGAGGTTTTTCAGCCTGAAGATCATATCCGTTTTCTCTTGCTTGCATACAATTTAGTACTAAAGTTAAAATGAGACTGATGGGGCTATCCAGGATCCAAAAGTAGGGAAAACTGATATTTTGATCTGAGTGTAGAAACGAAATATGAAAAGCCAAAGTGACTATAATGAGTATTGAGGTTATTGTCACATTCCCAGGATGGTCACTTAAAAAAATTGAAAAAAAATTTCTGCAACAACTGGGACTCATAAATATCTAAACTAAATGCATGAATTGAAAACAAATTGCAGTCAATCCAATAATGAAAAGAATTGGGAGAAAAGCTGCCTAGTTTAGGTTCAAACATTAGATTTAAACTTGAACTGGTTCCCACAATCCAACAATAACTCTAAATGCACACAAAGGTCGAAGCATGGGCTAAACATCTGGGAGTAGCCCGATTTCACCAACTTAAACCGCTGTCAGATACTACTGTACCTTAAAGTACTTGTATTGTGGAGATTTCAAGTTCAGACAAATTGACATTCACATGGTATCACCTGTAGAATTGGCAGCGTTTCAATCTCTATCTGACCTATAATGTAGTGCGCAGCACCTGCCGGCTCTGCGGGCACTTTTTTTTTTTTTTTTTTTTCTCCAGCTATTTGAAGTTGCTTATTGACCTCACTCTGCTCCCTCTGTTCAAATAACAAGCTCACAGTTCAGGACCTCAGCCAGGTACTCAGTCTTTGTGGCAGCTCTTTGATGCTTAATCTAAACCGGAGTGTTTATCTGCCTGAACCTTGATGAGCTCATGGGGACAGTGTGTCCCGTTGTTTTGGTTACGATAAGAGCTGGGTGTTTGCCACGTTCACAGCCAACAGCCAAATACATCATCACATTTATCCTCCTCCTGCACTGTTTTAACTACGAGTAATGTATCTGACACGGAATGTTTGTAAGGACTTTCCTTTCTTTGTCCACACAACAACCTGAACATGAAATTCCCTGTATATGTATGTGAAGCTTGAGATGACAGAAAGGATATAGCAGATTTATCAGTCTTGTTTGGATTTATTATCCTTTTTATTTTTTTGAGAATTGTACCCATAGTTTCTAATGTTTTCAATAAACATTGCTGCTGGTCAAAGTTCAGGAAAGAAGCCTAAAGTTCTTATGCAAACTCCTCCTCATCTCCACAACTGGTCAATCTAAAATCTTAAAAACAATCAACATCTAGTAGTTATTTGGGGAATAACAATATTTGTTACACGTAATTCAGCTGAGATGAAAGGATTTAAGTCTTTACTGAAGAAGTTGTGCCTCATCCAGCACAAGCTGAAACAGGTTCTGGATCAGGATCAGTGGGAAAACTCAAATATCGTGTTTGACACACAGATTTGTGCCACAAGCACATACCAAGAAGTCAACTGGGGTTTATTATGACAATCTAATAGGTAATGAACTATGAGAGGTATTGCGGGTGATTGGAGGTTGTTTGATTTGTAAAGCACTCTAAAACTCAAACCATTTTAAATGTTGTTTTTTTTTTTAATTGAAAAAAACTTTACTTTGTAAACACAAGTTTTAGTCTATTATAAATAAAATGGTGATCTGCACTAGAGACTTAATCCCGAGGTACTCAAAAAGAGAGGATGTGACTACATGTACTTGTTCTAGTAGCACATAATCATCACATGTGCAATAGTCTTGAGGATCTATCCAGCACATGCCGGGAGCTGACGTGACAGAGGGAGGGCTGTACTGTATGTGCCGAGGTCACGCCTAGGTCAGCGTTCACGAAACCGAGCACAATTGGTGGAGTGACTCAACTTGCTTGCATAATTCACGCAAAACTGCACCTCGTAAAGCGGACTGTTAAAGTTTAAGGCGCATGCGATTAGTCATAATTGCTCCAGAAATTGATTTATTAGGTCGGTTGCGAAGCAGTGTGAGCCGGGTGCCATCTGACCTCCAGCTGAATGAATAATCAACAGGCTCCCCGAGCAAGCAGATGTTTCAGAGTGTTGCTGTTTTATCAGGCCCGTAATGTGAACAGGCATGAAACCAGATTAAATTAAATGATGTGAGGACAGACAGCTGTGACACATTTGGACTTTGCTGCTTTCCTCGTTTTGCGCTAACAGCAGTTTACTCTGCCAAACATTAAAGATGCTCTGCCCTACCTCGCTCTCACTGACACTGTTTTCAGAGATCATGGCGAAGTGAAACGATGGGGGAAAGCCACTTAAATAAATCTTAAAGGTAAAATAGCCAATGGAAACAACAGCTTTGTAAACAACACTAAATACAAAGCTGTTTTTTTTTCCTACTCCTGGCTACAACTGGTTGTTTTGTAAGACATATTCCTCGGGGATTTGCATGAAGATCCCTTAGCTTCAGTCCGTTTTCTCTAATTGCTGTTTAATTTCTTGCTTTGCTTTTGATTATGAGGTGTAGCCAGTGTAATGGAGAACAGATGAGTTGTTTATGAACTCGGTGCACTTTCTCTTGTTAGCAAGGAGGCATGTAAGATTAGTTTATTTAGTACAATACAGCACACATCGTTTTCACAGCACTCTTTTAATTCTGTTTCAGGCAAGAATGTCAGCGATTACTGTAGCTGTTGTACATTGTCCAATAGCTGTTCTTATCTGTGAGGGTTTCCAGTATGCAAAGTGATACTTTAAGGTGGAGAATGGCGGGTTTGAATGTTGAAGTGGCGGCCGTTATGCGTTGTTGTGGCTGCCCCGAGGAGCTGTCGACTCGAGTGTTTTTCTCCGAACCTGTCACACATTTCAGGAACAATTAGAGAAAAGAAAGTAAATTGTTCCCAGGCACTTGGATTGCTGTCCTCACGACATCTGCCACCGCAGTGCGGATGATAGATTCCTCCTTCATTAGCCAGGGGTGTGGGATTACCCAGTGAGAACACATTAATCACCACTTTCTGTGGCAGCCTGAATGCACCGTGCTTTGTTCGAAAAAAGAAAAACTTCTCTTTTTTTTTCTGATGTGTCACTCTTCTCCTGTGACAGGCCACAATCAATCATTTTGATTGACAGCACTGATAGGTTACACTGTTTACACAATGTGTAATGAAAGATCATGTTACCCACTATTGTTGTTACTGAGACAACTCTTTTGGGCTGGATCTCAATAGAGTGGTACAAATTCACACAACCTTGTTTGCTTTCTCTTTGTGCTGCTACACCCCCCCCCCC
>OMNM01034462.1:0-18160 GCA_900302745.1 Parablennius parvicornis | reverse complement strand
CTCTTCCATGACATCATCTTTATGATGTATTTAAGCTACATTTTATAAGCTGGTGGTTCAACATAAGGTAGTACATATGCATTATTTATGTATTTATGTATTTATGCATTTATGTGTTTATGCATTCATTTATTTATTCATTTATTTATTTATTTTTTATGCGTGTTTTATATCCCGGCGTAATTTTTGATGTTGCCACAAAAGCCTGCAATGCCACAGAAAATAAAGTGAATCATTATTTATTACAACTCAATATTAAATCTGTCAGTATTAAAAAAACAAAGCATAGTTTGAGAAAAAGTAATATCATGATATCATAACAGGTAACAATATTGTTTGGTATAATTCATTTATTTCTAAGACAGTCTTTTGCTCAATAGGTAAATGAATGATGCCACTCGATGAAGCATTTCATATTAAAATTGATACGGGCCAAGTCTCAGTTTTATTAATCTTTTACAAACTCTGTATTTAGATTTAAACGTGCAACGTGGAAAACGTGTTGGGAACTTGTGTCTCCTGCTCACACGTTATGTGCTTTGATTATATAGATAAGTTTTGTTCCTATATAGTAAACCATTGATCATTTCTTTATTATATCGGAATATTTCATCATTTTTTGGATGGCAAAAGCATTTTCCCCTCACATCCTCCATGCAGGTAATGGTGCATCAGCGTGATTTCTTTCTGTTGGTCACATCCACATTGCCCCCAGTAGTTGTGAAACATAGATGAAGATCTTGTGATTAAATTTCTTGGAGACTTTTATTTGCATGTCATCATGTGAACCTGCAGCTGCTTCCAGTTCTGGAAAAATCAGCATTTGTTTCAAAGCTTTAGAGCTTGTTAATACTTATTCCCACAGTAGAGTCAATTATTTCAAACCATCTCGTGATCTTTAAAAATTCCCTCTTTTGGCAGAAAAGTATCCACAGTCATTCTTCTGAAGGCTTTACGAAGTTCTTCAGATCTTGGCTTGATGACACAACATGCTTTAACGGCAAAAAGAGAACAGAAGAGCATAAATGTCAGAGATTTGAAATAAGACAGGATCCGCCTGTCAGTCCCCAACCAGGCTCAGATTATACACATCTGATCTGGAAGTTCTGTGTCCTAATTTTATGATTTTTTGATCCATCATCTTTGCATGGCCTTTTTTAATTTTCATGTCAATTAATTATTTTGTTCTAAACTTGTCACATCTTAAGATGCAATATATTGACATGGTCACAGCCAGTAAGATTCATATGACTGTACAGACATTAGTGGATCACTGATTTACACTCCGATTCATTTATTAAATATAAAACCATTTTTCCCTTCATTCCAAAAATGTTTTAGGTTTCTTTTCTTGACGGTTTTGGACTAAAGGGCTTTTTTTTTGTTTGTTTTTGGTGTGTTTGGTTCTACTGAACTTTTCAGTGAAAAACCTTCCTTTGAATATAACGATTTTCCAGTTAGAAATATATTTGCAAACTGCTACGACTCCAATCAGTATGGTGATTTACTCTTTTCACAGTTGTAGGAATGGTGATGTCACTCTCTTTTCTTTATTTCTCAATTAGAAAAACAACAAACTGACATGAAGTGTGTTTTCGTTTTGTATTACTGCTTCTTGTTTTTGCCATTTTTTTAAAAAATAGAGATTCACTGTTAAACTTTTCAAGCGTGTCACTTTGGGAAACGTTTTTTTTTTTTTATGTTCTTTGCACAACAGTGATGCAACAAAGATGTATTCAATATGATGAAAGAGAGTGAAATGCCTTTTTTAAAAACAGGGCTGATTAGAATGATCACTGCAGTTGTTACAGCACAGAGAATGTCAAAACAACATTGAAGTATCAGCTTCATCTTCTCCATCAAGAAATGCAACAAAAAGGATTGTAGCAAGTTGAATATGCAGATGTGCATGTATGCATAACTGATAACTCATCTTCATAATCCCACAATGGCTTCATGTTTAGAGGTGTGTTTTATAACCTGGCTGTACTAATGGGTTCGGCTACATACTGTAGAATTATTGCATTTTGTTCCATCCATCTTTTATACCGCTTTATCCAACTTGTGCTCAAGTCACTCTGAAACTAATCCCATCCGACTGAGTGATGGCAGGAAACACTCAAGACTGTCCATCACAGTATGCTGAGTTTTCAAAGTTAAACTAACATTTGACCCACTGTCTGACAAAACCCCCGCCAGTTGAAGTATGCAAACGCTCAGTGTTCCAGCCACTTGCAATTGAAGATAAAGTTCCGCTGATTTTTGCTGCACTGTTCATTTTGTTGAGTCCAGCCAGGGTACATCCTGTTCTCGTCCGTCAGTAAGCTGCTGTATAACATGCAAATTCTGCACATTTACTGTAATGTAATTAATTGTTGAATGAGGATGCTTTAATAAAAATTGAGCTGTCATCGCCAATATAAAAAAGTAATGGAGTCTTTGAAATGTGAGTAATGTGACGTTTTCATGTGTACGCCATTTGCATTGTGGTTTGAAAGCAGCACCTTTAAGAACATTGAGAGAAATGAAAGTATTCACATCTGTTTTATTTTATTTTTTTGTTTGAAACATGAATGAAAGGAAACAGAGGGAAGAATGAATCTATTAAATCTGCTCTTGTATATCCCACAATCAGTTTACAAAAAGGATAAAAACATACAACAAAACAACTACAAAGTCTGAGAGCCATTTATATCAGGGTTTTCTATCATGACTATGTATTACTCTTACTTGATTTCTTTGTAATTGAATAATATGCTGTATTTTAAATACCTTTTCAGAAATCTTGCATATGCAAGATTTCACCACTAAATTGCCTGTGTAGGCAATTGTGTGTTTCTCTATGTTTTTATTGTGCTGGACTGGCAACCTTTACCCTGACTTCACACACTGACCATTAGGATTTATGGACATGATATCGTTAAACTTGAGTACGTTTTGCACAGTTCCAAACTCGGAATTAATAGCAGAGGTCATCTAGAATGGCACTCAGAGAGCGCAGACCCCGCCACCGCCTTTTATCCCGTGACCCATAAATTATCCTTGATCCAGATTATGTCATTCCATGTCATTCCTTGGTGCTACTAAGCGTCCCTCGCTTCCTTCACCACCAGGTGGCCACCTCTTCATTGCTCTTAAGCACAATTTCATCCGGATCTCAGATCCAGAATATGATCGTCCCCAAAATTTAATGGGTTCTTCCTATCATTATTCCCTACCAGCCTACTAAGTTTCCGCCCATAAGTTTCTGCGTAATTCTGCTGACAGACAAACAGACAAACAGACAAACAGACAAACAGACAAACAGACAAACGGACAAACAAACAAACACACAGAGGTGATTACATAACCCTACTTTTGGCAGGGTACTTAGAAGAGGTTTGTATGTTTCAACTGCACAATACATTTGACTAAATCTGTCTCACAATGAATGAAGTAAACAACAACAACTAATTGTGGAAAGGACATGCCAGAAACGTTTTAGGTGCATGCAGGAGAGCACAGACAGTCTGCAGGGCTGGAGAGGGAAATAATCAATGGTGACTCAGGCTTTGAAGTCAATACAAGCTGCGTTTAGTGTTACTACATGAACCTATTTCAGCTTCAACATGAAGAGCTCCTAAGTCTCTGTTGAACATTATGCCTGAGACACGAGCTGAATATTTCTGAGTAAAAGTGGATCCAGCATGGAGGGAAACACAAAAAGAATCAAATTAATCAGAATTTCTGATTGACCCTTTTATAACAGGAGGGTACAATGAAATCAGATCAGCGTTGAACTGAATTAAAGTTGACATTACTTAATATGTGCTTTAGATGGTGCTGTTGTCTTTGTAATACAATGAGCTAGTACAGTCCAATCCACATGTTGGGTTGTCAGTTTTTCCCCAAATTTAATTTGGGTTTCCTCAAATTATTGTCTGAAACACGACTCATAAGGTGGATTTGATGGAAAAAACTGAACTCTGTTTTCAATAAAGGTTATAGCAGGAGTTATAGCTATTCGATGTATGCTATCTTCACTATTGAGCAAAGAAAAGGTGTTGTCCACAAATGATGGGATCTCTGTATTATAATAATAATAATAATAATAATAATAATAATAATAATAATAATAATAATAATAATAATAATAATAATAACTGTAACAGACTATAATAAAAACAAACAAAATAAATAAATGAATAAATAAATAAATAAATAAATAAATAAATAAATATATAAATAAATACATACATACATACATACATACATACATACATACATAACGTTTTACAAAATCAAAGAAGAGTTGTGCAGTCACTAGGGGAGCAGGTTGGTTTGTTTTACTTGTGCATCTGGGGTTAATGCTGCATAAGTCCACTGTCACTTTAAATGCATGGAACTAACAGGCTTACATCCTGCATCCACTTTGCCTTCATGTGTTTTTAAATTAGAACAAACATCCCTTTGTGTTCATTTTTCCACATTATTTATGTCAGATAATGTCCCTTTTTATCAAGTCTTCCTTGATTGTGCTAGCTTTGATTTGAACAAAACGGTTTGAATACAATCTTGTCATCTTACTTGCTTGAAAATATCTGTAAAAAATCATTAAGTCTCACAAATACTCACATTATCTTGATTAGGTTGTATTTCTGGATAATAGCATTTTCATAAGAATTTCTTCAATTTTGTAATTTTTTTAATCAGACTTGAGTTCCACTTTCACCTTGAAGCTATTTCACTACTTTTAAAATTGTTCATTAAACTTTTTGATATACATATTTTTGTTGCTTGTAAGTTTATTCTATCGCAGACAAAATTCAAAGAGATTGTCAAAATGTAAACACATTATATACTTGACTTGTAATTGAGTACAAAAATTGTGCTACAAATTCTCACTACTGCATAAATGAGCAGCCAAAATGTCCCGCACGAAGACACACACTGTCATCTTAGAGAAACTGCCTCTAATGAATGACTTGGTTCACCATTTAGTAAAAAGAAAGGAAGAAAGAAAGAATGAAAGAAAGAAAGAAGTTGCGATTTGATCTTAACACCAAATAAATTCAATGCAAAATGATAAGAAGTAAATGGTTTAACCAAGGTTAAATAAGTGCAATCTGTGCTGATGTGAAGCCTATGGATAGATAAAGGACATTTCTCTTTTTGCAAGACTATGACGACTTAGAGTCACATAATTCGAACAGTTCCTTTGTAAATTTGAAAATGTCTTCCATGTCTACAGTACGAACAGCATGAGGTCGCTTTACCACCGCACCTACCGAGCGAGGTGGTCTTACTCTCTACATCAAAATGGAAAATCTTCTGCACCTGACAGCGTTCATCTGACAGGAGAGCAGTGTGTCATTATATGTGACTCATTATCTGCTCCACACAACAGTGTGTGCGTGTGTGTGTGTGTGTGTGTGTGTGTGTGTGTGTGTGGTGTGTGTATTTTTTTTTGCTTGTGCATTAACATTCGTGCACATCTGTGTGACATGACATTTTCCTATTGAGCATATATGGCAATTAGCAGGCAACACGTTCAATACAAACAGGCTGGTTACCATCAAAACGGAGGCAAGTTACATAAGTGGAGAAAAGACAGCAGTGAGAATGGAAGTCAGCATTTTACTAAACATGGCAATTCCTTGACCTTTGTTGCATGCACATTGTCATAACAACTTTATATTTTCTATGAAAATGTGACATTTTGCCTTTATTTCAGTCTTTCATTTCACCACCCATGGTCTTTATTTTCACAGGTGAACACCTTACCTGTAATCTCATCACATCTTTCTGAGAGAAACCTCTTCTATAATGCAGTTTTCGGCTTTAAAAAAAGGTGGACTGCACAAAAAAAAAACAAAAAAAAACTATTTTTTCATTGGAGTGGTTGCTAGTATGATATTAATTAACATAATTGCAATGACCATGTGGACTGAGATTATTGTGTGGCTGCTGGGCTGTCTGTTTCTATTGTAGCTCCTCTTAGAGCCTGTGGATTGCTCATTGACTCACCCAGCAGTAGCGTTTCCTAGCAACGCCTCTTGAATGTACTGTACAGTACTTCCCCATCTCATGGGCGCCTTTAATAATGTGCTTTGCTATTTCCATGTAAGCTTTGTTAAAAGATTTATGGTGAATTTGAAACTGTCATTTTCTCACTTCTATTTTTTTGGTGTACAGTCAAGAAAGCGGTGTGGATTCGGTGGATTCCGTGCTGGCAGCAGCGGGGATTTTTCCGTGCATGTCTCACTAGGACAACAGAATAAACATGATGCAGGGATGTCAGGATTCCGGCTCGTTGGGGAAATACTGATTAGCCCATGCTGCTCAGATTGAATTTACCCAAAATGATAGCTTAATCTCGCTGAGGAATGACTTTGACCCGGGCAATTACATTAACCAAACCACATGCCTGATAGACAGTTTTAATAAGTGCGGATAATTTTACTGAAGGACCTCATTGTCAGGATGAACCTCTCATCGGGTGTCAATGTGACTGTGAAACAGCAGCACTCCAGGATATTTTGGTGCAAAGGTTTAACGCAGTTTAACTTAGAACTGAATACAACAGTATCTCAGCAGCACGACCCGGGAAAGGAGAGCTTGGGAAAGGTGCAAACTGAGGGCAGGAGCAATTGAGAAAGGTTATCTGTTAGCAGGTGATGAATCTTGGCATTACATGTATTGTTGTTGCCCGCGTCTGGCTGTGAAATTGATGGTCCATATAAGGGCTGCTCATCATGTGGCTGACAGACAGTATATATTCTCGAGGACAGGAGATCATGACTCTTGCTGCCTTGTGAAATTGCAACTGAGTTCTCTCTAAATCACCACTCGGGAGAACTGTCTGTATGTGGGTTGGTATGTAGACCTCAAAGCTTTGGTCTTGGCGTGATATTAAAGTACAAGTGCCCTTATGTTTTTTATATTTTTAGTTCCCATCTCCCTCACCTCCATCATCTTACCTTTATCCTTGGTGATATATTTGTATCCTACCACTGGTATGACACATCCTTTCATGCCCAACAGGATTCTTCAGAGTTTTGTCTTACTGGCTGTTATTGCCTCTAATTAACTGGTGTAAATATCGGGAACCGGTCCAACAAGACTACATATTTTCATGTGCTGGCTTCACCTCTTCTCATTGTTTTGTATTATTTTCTGCCAAAAAATCTTTTTTTTTTTTTATTTAACCGAGCCCAAGAATTGCTTGACTACTACACCCAACATCCTCTATGTCACTTGCACAGAGCTCCTCTAATTCTGCTTTGGTTCTTTATTCTCTGTTACTCTTCCTCTCTCTCTTTTCACCTGTTTCTGTCCACTGCTTCTCCCTGCGGTGAAGAAGATGTTGTCTCCCATCTGGCTGACTTCACAGCAGACTGACAGTCTCTCGCAGTTCTCTTGTGCCTCCTCGCTGTAAAATGCTCACTGCCACCAAAGCCAAACACCAAGCAAAACCAGGGAAAGATTCTGCTTTGTTGTGTCACTGAGAAGATCCTCCGTTTTTTTTCCCCGAATGGGTGAAATACATTCTTTTGCGTTTGTGTATGTATGAACAGGGCACGGTGTTCGGTGCCATGTAAAATGAAGGATGTTAAGAGTGCACAGTGCATTTTCTTCTTTCGGTAGTTTACATTGTTTAAGCCTTTGGATAGTCTTCCTCCTCTCTAGGGACTAAAAAAGAGGAAACCCAAAACTGGTATTGCCCCAATGTGATAAGATCTCTCGGGTTGATTCCTGAAATCTGGTGAGCAATATAGTAGGTATTAGTCTGCTGGCATCGGTGTTTAAATAAAGAGAAAGGAGGAAAACAAAATGAATATGACATAATATGACATATTATACAGTGCCATAATATATCATCTCTTGATGTATGCATACTGTATATGTAACACAGCCGCCAGATGTTGTTGCATTCAGTTGTTGCAAAAATGCTGCAAAATATTGATCCTTTTATTTGGGATTAGATCGGAAAATTAAACCATTTCAGGTGAAATAAGGGAAGTGGATATGCAGCATAATAGGTTTAACTGCATCCTGCACCATGTCTTAATTAAGCCATTAGGCTGCACATTTCCCAGACCTGTACATGTCTGGTGTTAATGAGCCACCTCAGCTGTCCACTGCGGTTACTTTTCAGCCCATGTGGTTGTCTTTAGGCGAGGATAAAATGGAATAAAGAAACATGAGCCAGCAGTGAGAATTTGCAGCGAGGTGATTAAAGGTAGTAGTGAAGGCCCTTTCTGGGAGCAAAAGATTAAGACGATGCTACTCTCTCATCTTCCTCAAAGCTGGACCCATTTGATGTGGCCCCTACTGGCTGCTCATACACTGCCAGCATTTCTCGGCGGCAGATCACAAATGAAGATACACACATTCAAATATGTTTTGATGAGAGTAACTATCATTAGGCGATAAATTGAAAGATTGGCTTGGCACATCACAGAGTGCGTTTGAAATTCGTCCTGCTGAGGGTTTGGCGACACATATTTCATGTGTCCAGAGCCAAATATTTGCAAGAATAAAAAGTACAGTGGCTTTTTTTTTTGCCGGTGAAATATTGGATATTAATACTCTGCATTAAGAGTTGTTTTTTCATGTGAAAGTAGATGCATACAATTTGAACTAAAATTAGAACCGAGTGTGTGTATGAGCAAAACATTTCATATCACTGACATGAAACAGGATAAACGTGAACGATGACATGCAACGTCATAGAAGGACTCAATCCTGTGACTCTGAATTAACAGAGGAACAAAAACTCATCATGAAGTGAGGTCACCTAAGAATATGGATAGTGAAATTTCATTGGTCACCCATAATATTATGACTATCTGATGTCTGCATAGTTCCCCCTTCATGCTGCTGCATATTTTATATGACACACATTGTGAGATTTTTCTCCCAAAACCTGTATTTTATTATCGTTTGCTGGAGTTTCAGCTTCAGTTGGATCATGCAGGACCTAGTTCATAGCAAAGGTGCATCAATGGCCTTCTTGAGGGTTTTACTTCATCCAAGCACTTTGACAGACTGACCACTGCACACCAGGAACGCCACACAAAAGCTGCAGGGTTGAAGATGTTTTGACCGGTGTAGGGATTATTTTCAAACTCATAACATTACAGCTCATCAGGTCCGACTACAATTGAAGATTCTAACAGTTTTTACAGAGTAGTTATAAACTTTGGTAAGGCCAGTTTTGTTATAAGAAATAAATCCAGTTACTGTTGTGATTTAATTTATGAGAGTTGTAAAAAATGTATTAAAAAAAAAAAAAAAGTATTCTATATGACTATGAATAGTTCTTTTTAATATTCAATGGGCTATTTGTGTTTTGTGACCTTAAAAAAAAGTAACAAAAGCATGTATTGGTGAAGGATAACGGCTCCAGGATTAGGTTGTACTTATGGCTTCATGTGTCACAGCTTCATGTTCCTTTTGAAGCATTCATGAGTTGCATTTTCCCAATGTCTTTTCATCTCTCCTCTCATATCTTATGAGTCCATCCTTGTTTGCTCCTCTGTGCTCTCTCTGATTAACCCTTCAATGTTTCCTCTGCGTCTTGTCATGCTGTTCCTTTTGATTTGTGAATAAGCACTTTTGTCTCTGTGCATGCTTTGTTTTATTCGCTTCATTTCATGCATTTGACCTGTTTTGTGACTGAGTTTCGATCATCCATTTGCCAGTGCCTTTTCCTATTATCCTAAATGTATATTCACTTTTTGGTTAAATACTTGGTGTTTATGTGTGGGTTTGTGTGTAGGTTGTGCATTTGGGTCTTCTGTCTACGCACCATAACGTCATGTCTCTGATTACAAAATCTGCAGAACAGGAATTAAAAATCTATTTCTCATTTTATTGTATTAACAATATTCTCCATAATTTACAGCACTGGGATGTCTTTAGTGTTTTATTGGAATTAGCCGCAATCATGTGTGAGTCTGGGATAAATTTGAACTCTTGTCCATCCATCCATCCATCCATCCATCCACCTATCCATCTAACCATCCATCAATCAATCCAGACAGAGGTCATAGAAACTGAAGATAATCCCAGCTGACACTATGCAAAAGGCCAGGTTACAACCTCTGAAGATTGAGATTTCATCTGGAAAAATAATAAGACAGCAACAAATGGTGAACGATCATAATTGTCTTACATACAGAAATGTAAGTATTAGATATTGTGTATATATTTATCATACATAAAGACCTCCTATATAGATACCAATAGGAAATAGAGCTAAAACAACGCTTCTGGCACAGTTGAGGCTGAGAGAGTTTATATATTGAACCTTGAGTTAAAAGGTTTTTTTTTTTTCCTGTGCTGTGAGAATTAGTGCCCTCCGAGGGGAAGGTCACTGTCTGTTTGGGAACCAAACAAACCCAGTATCTTTAGACATCTAGTTCGGAAGGTATGCTCGGGTGCTTTGTGCTTGATTTGGGATTTCAAAATGCTTCTCTGGAAAATGAACTTAAAGTACAGTATGTGTGTGGGTGTATGTGTTGATGTTCATGTTTTATATAGCACACGACACAAACATGCGTGATCAAATTTGCCTGAAAGGCCCATTTCGTACTCCACATCCATATGTCCAGGATATCTTACTCAGGGGAATAATCTTATTAGAGTGAGTCACACTTGACCTCGCAAAGGATTTATATAGACCATAAATATGTCTGTAGTGTCGTCAAAGTACTGATATGTTACTAATATGTTGTATATGTTTGATAACGTGCCTTTCAAATGGCAAAGCAGCGAGATGGTAATGGCCTTTAATTTATTTCTGAAGGACAATTATTCACGGGTGTTGTCAGCGTCAGAGGCAATGGAGCAAATGATTTAGATAAAAGGTTTTTTGAAGTTATTCACACAGCCTAGGTGTCCCCTCCTTCATTGCTTTCGCTGATCTCCTCATGTCGAGCTGGCCATTGTACTGTACGAAGATGATGCCATTAGCACAGATACATTAAACATGAGCCACGCGTTGGGCACTGGAATAAAATGGAGCAGATGGTAAGCATATTTTGAGCTGAGCCAGAATGAATAATTCCCTCAACTGATGACACAGCAATGCCAGCAACAGCTTTGAAAACTCTCAAACAACTTCTGACGCTGAGTTTTGAGCAAAGTTTCAGTTTTCGTATTTGAGTGGTATTTTTTGTGAAATAATCTGCTGAAAGTCATGTTTGAAAAATATTTGACAGATTTAAAATTAATGTTGATGTGGAATGTTAATTAAAAAGAAATCTGCAAAATCCCAGCGCGCGCGCGCACACACGCACGCACACACACACACACACACACACACACACACACACACACGCTCATTATGAGATTGGATCTTTTCCGTTTGCACTCCCCTTGCTGTGATGATCTTTGGTTTACCTTTGTAAACAAGCTGTTGCTGTGTGTGACATTCTTATTTTACAGCAGCTTAGCTTTCCAGGTTCAGATGCCGGATGTTTGTCCTTGAGGGGACAGTTGCCCTCAGACCTAGCTGTCAGTTTAAATAAGAGTTGGCAAGGCATTTTGCAGTATTTTCCTTGGAAATACTGAGGGTATAATCCATTACAGAACCAGAAGTGCACCTTAATAGAATTTTGTTTCTGAGAGAGAGCTGTCTTTAAATGCTTACCTATAAATCTTTACATTTTAACAATGCATCAACTGCTAGCATCTTTATGGGATCTGTTATATCTTTGTCATTTTCAATGTACAAAAGCTTAGGTCCATTTTTTCCTACAACTCACATCTTAAGATGCGATCCTTCTTTTTGTCATTCCAGTGATAGAAAACAAACCCCTGTGTGACCCTGTAACATTACACAATTTGCTCTAAAATGCCTCAGTAGTGTCCATAAATGGCAGTCTAAGTCATGGAAGTGGCAAGTATCAACCCTAATGCTGTCTAATAGTTCATTGTTTGAGTCTTATTTTGTCTTGGGCAGCTTTCTGTTTACTATCTTCTTCATCTACATGTTGATATGCTTTGACATTTTATGGCAAGACAACCCCTCCAAACCACCGTGGTCATTATCTCCTCAGCACGGGAATATTTTTTCGCAGTAAAGTTTTGTTTGACTGCATTATGCATTACAGTTGCTGAATGATTTATCCCGTCTGACAAGTGGTCCATAATTGAATGTAGCTTTCAAATGCAACGCTGTGAAAGCTATCACACTCACCCACATTTGACTTCATCGCCTGCAGGAAGTGTGCTCCCCTTTTTACCCCAATTAAGATGGTTTCTCCCTGTTATTACTTACAGCATCACTCTCTAATAATGACGTGTGCAGAAAGGAGAGAAGGGTCAAATGTAAGTTTGAGTAAATGAGCTCAAAAACAAGCTGCACTTCCTCTAAAGACTTGTTTTAATAGTCGGGGAAGTCAATCATTCAGTCAATCAATTTGCTGCTGAGATGTAAACAAATGAATTCTTCTTTTCCTCTGGTGTATATGCAATTATCTTTTGTTTAGCTCTGATGCGGCAACTCATTAGGATCAGAATCAGAAAAAAACTTTATTCATCCCCGAGGGGCAATTAGTCTGAAACACCTTCGACTCTTTTGTCACCTCCATCACAAGCCACATGTTTTAAAAGTGACTTCACCTTCCCCAGCTCATCTCTGTCTTAATTATCATTCCTCATGTCCCCCTATTGATCTCACCAGTCCTTCAAAATGACAGGGAAAGAAAATTAACCTTTTTTTTTGTTGTTGCCGTTGTTCTTACGTGACCCTGGCACATAAGAAAGACTAAGAGGGAAAGGAAACAGTGCTTTATTCTGCAACATTTAGTCCAATCAGCTCCCTGAGGCTGAACGCCAATGGGAGACTCGGCTCCTGTGGTGAAGGAGAGTGGGGGCTGTAAGCCTGCTCTATTTTTCTATAACATCAAAAATGCATGGGAGTGAAGTGCATTATGAATTACATGCAGTGCTACGTCTCGAAAA
Source organism: Parablennius parvicornis (assembly GCA_900302745.1). NCBI lineage: Eukaryota > Metazoa > Chordata > Actinopteri > Blenniiformes > Blenniidae > Parablennius > Parablennius parvicornis. Next base: position 5,206 of record OMNM01034462.1, on the reverse strand, counting down.
TCCACATAGCCTATAAATGCATGGCTGTCCAACATCTCGGCATAATAACTAGCTGGCATCTCAACCTTAAAGCATGCAGAGTGGATTATTAATGGTCAGCAGAATATGCACCTAAGAAATCATACTGAGGAGACACAAATCGGATTTTAATTCTCATATTTATGTTTTACATATCAGCAATGTTTGAGATCCATGTATGCTTGTCTTTGCGTATTATAACGATGAATCAAAAGCACACAAAAACTTTTTTTATATATAGCTAGCTAATGATACATAGACGACAAAGCAGGCGAAACAAATGGGTTCTCGAACAGCATTTGTTGTAATTACTCATTAGTTGCCAGCCAAGTGTTTGTGTACAGTGAATAGAGTTTTGTGGCAGCATGTAAACACCTGACTACCAGGGGAAGAGTCCAACACTGTTTACAACCAAAGTAGCAAATGGAACACAGTGTCGACTCCTGAAATATTCATCGCACTGCCACCACAGACACTGCAATGGCAGTGAAGAGACAATGATGAAGTGAATGACCAACAGCAGGGCAGAGACTTTGCTCAGCCATGTGAAACCACCCTTCAGTCTACTGTGGATATTACCCCGGCGGAGCAAAATGTAGAGAGAAAGTGTCAATCAAGAACTGTTTATTACAGGGGGCTAAATACAATTTAAAAAAAAAAAAAACCTGGAGCCTGCAGAATAAATATACATTTGAATTAAAACATGTGAAGTCCTGGAAACATGCAGATGCAATGTGTTCTGGTTGCAGTTGCTAGGTAACAAGTGTTTCACGGGGAACCCCTCATTATGAAGAATTTATAATGCGTCATTAATTGCTAATTTACAGATAGAAGTGCTCAAACACTTCCCTTAAATACCAGTACTGTACACAGCCGATCCTTGTGTGTGCATTTAACTTGATTACATCACATAGTGTGCTCGAGCAACGTAAGCACTGCTCACAAATTGCCCCTGCAAATATAAAGATTTATATTTAAGTGGAATGTGTACAAGATTAGTTGTTGGGGTACCATGCGTCAGATGAAAATCCTTCATGTACTGCATGTCACGCTTTCCGAGGAATAGAGGAATACAGTTACGTGCGATGTCTTTTTCATAGCTCCACACTCATCAAACAGTTGCCTCCACAGCCACGGAGCAGAGGATGCAGCCGAGAATCCGCCACCCTCGTCTGATCAGGCTTATTTTTAGCAGGCATGGATTGTGAGAGAGCACTTGTTTTATTTCAGTCCTACTGGCTGTGCCTGAAGCACCACAATTATTTGGTGCCCTTCGAGTATGCAGAGTCATTTTCCTCAAGCGTGCATCCACCACATGGATGGACAAAAGGTGGCAGGATTTATGAATCCTGTCATTGTTTCTGAGAGCTGTTCACAGCAGCCCTCAGAAGCATTCCTCACGGCCATTTATTTAGATAAGGCCGCTATGTAGCTTTTTCTATATCACCCCACTGAGGTAATGATAGGTAGTTTGTCTCAGTATTGGCCAGATTTTCTTACATCACATCAAGAAATTTACTCCTCTTGTTCAAAGGCTCGCAGATAATTTGTTCGAGCCAAATTACTAAACCAATGACCTCAGAAACATTCTCTGCTGAGAATCATAGTTTCATGGATTGCCTTACGTTAACAGCAAAAAAAGAAACCTGGTCCTCTGTTGTCTATGGGTTCAAAGCAGTATTTTCAGCAAAGAAGGGCTACAGTTGTGTACTGATCTTAAAACATACATGAAATGGAAGGAGCACATAAAACGAGCGTCAGGCAAACAGGCTGAATACTCTACAGAGAGAGTGGGCTCAGTGTGATGTGTCCTACTCAGCTCCTTTTCCCTGCGCTGCTGGCGACTAAAGCAGAGATGGATTTTGACTCAGGTGCAAACTGAGCTGTTTTGCAGACGCCCACACCAGCCCGTTATCTTACAAATACAATACACCAGAGACAAGGCATCTGTTGTGACTGTGTGTGTGTGTGTGTGTGTGTGTGTGTATGTGTTCTGCTGTTTGGAGCTAAATATTTCATATTTTTTTGCTTAGTCACATTATGGAGAGTTATCCATTTGTGAGGAGTTATTGTGAGTTTCTATGAGGAAATCATATTTTAGATTAAAACATCTTCATCGTCCATTTTAAATGTATAAGTTGGACAACAGCTATGAGTAGATGTGGCAGATATGGGTAAGATTGGAGTGAGTTTGTAGAAATTAAGAGTCCTTAGAAGGTAAAGGACAAACAACATAGCATACAATTTTTCATTATGAGAACTTGTTGGGACGATAATGGTGCCTTATGTTGGAACAGATAGTAGTTATGATTCAGTTAGTGGCAGGGATTTCATATTCATTTGACTACAAGGCCACGTACAGCCCAGGTGCATCTCAGTAAAATAATAACATAATAAACTTAAAGAAATTACAACAGTTAAGTTGTTTCTTAATTTTAAAATGAAAATGTACATTGTTAACACTTGAACCTTTGGTTCATGCTAATGCTGTTTTGTTAGTGTTGAGATAGCTGCAGCTTTCACTGCTTTATTATTGTGGTTGTTGCCATTTGCTGTTTACAATTCTTGGTTTTCAGTGTAGTCTTATACTCCTGCCGTCACTGGACAAATTAAGAATGTTTAAAAAAAAAAATTCTTATTGTCATTTTAATATGTCACAATATCACACCATATGCTCGTTATGAAAACACACCACGTGTCCATCAGACCAACATTGACTCACGTCACTGTGAGAAGAAAAGAAAGATAAATTATTTACTTATTAGGTGATTTACATTAGGCAGTTAGGGTTACAGGCTCCGAGAAATTAATGTCAGGCAATGTATTGTCTAGAAATGCCGCGAAATATAAAGAAAAACAAGTTTTTTTAAAGTGTGTGCGTCTGTGTGTGTGTGTTCTCCTGGTGGACACTAATCAAAAATAATTTCAAGTGAAGATGCGTTTTAAGCTTAGATTTGTTAAAGGTTGGGCTTTGGAAAAGAATATTTACAGTTTACTTTGGAAAAAGCGTGACAGAATTTAATAGAAGTCAATGTAATGTTCATGGACGGAATGAAACCATAACAGGGAAACAGCAGGAATATAAAGACTCTTAAAATGATGGATAAAGGATGATACATTTCGTATCAGTGACTTCTCACTCCATATTTATTGCAATCTCATAGCCGTACTCTTTAGGGGCGGGGGTGATCTCTCTCTGTGTAGACGTGTGTGAAAGTACGCGGTCTCCATCCCAGCTGCATTAGGCTGTGGCAGCTGTTTCCTCATCGAATTATCAAAACCTATTTGTATTGCCAGGGAAGGAGCTGAGGGATAAAGAGGGAAAGTGTAAATGTAAAACAAGTCATGACAGAAGCTGACAAGAGACAGAAATATCCTCTATCCCCCTCTGGTGTTCTCTTTTACACTCTCTCAACCATTTTAATCTCCCCCTTAATACCATCCCTTCCAGACTCAACTTTGATCACTGTCATTTTGCAAACTTACAGGATAGGAAGGATTGAGACAAATGTATAATTCATCCCACTCACCAATTTGGCTCTTCTCTGCTGTCTGTAATGCACTTCTCTCATTTTCCTGTCAGTTTGGTCTTTTGTTCCCTTTGCTCTGTCGCAGGAAGACACCCATGTATGAGGATCTGTAATGGACTATAAAGTTCTGAAGGAAAATGCTGTGAAGTCACATGATCAGAAACTGTGAATTAAAAAAAAAAAAAGACAGTATCTTGTGAGATACATCTTGAATGTAGCAGCTCCAACAATATGACCGTCTTCCTGATACTGCTGCCCGAGATGGAACAAACAATGTATTCTGACATTCCTGCTGCAGTCTGAGGCGTAGTGACTTGTCTGTTGGATGGGACCACATGGGCCAGCTTTCACTTCTAATGTACATCTACAAACGTTTGCTGTCCATGACTCTGACAACAGTTTTTCTTCCTTGGACCCATTTTGATAGTTACTGACCTCTGCTGACAGGGAGCACCCCACAAAACGTAAATTTTTGGGGATTCTCTGACTCAGCTGTCGAGATATAAAAATTTTGCCCTCGTCAAAAGTGCTCAACACGTTCCCCTTGCCCATCTTTCCTGCATCTAAGACATCGGTGTTGAGAACAAAATGTTCTCTTGCTACCTGATATATCTCTCTGACTAAGAGTATATAAAATTCCATGAATAAATCATAGAATATATCAATGTAAACTCTGAATTTTATCATTTTATTCCCACAAGCGGTGGCCTCCTGCAGTAACTTGACTTCAATTTATGTTCGGTGTCAAAAGGTAACATTGAACAGCAAACAGTGTAACACCCCTCATATTTGTTTCATGAAGCAGATATTGCGATCACCTTGAGCCGGAGTGAGCACTAAGCTTCCTGACCCACCCTGCACCTCAGTAAATCACAGCCAGAGCTCATGAGTCAGGTGCCTCGCCAATAAAGATGAATGTGGCGGCCCTGAAAAGTTGATTTACTCTGTGGCCCGGATGGGTTTAAAACTGATCTGACAACTCGAAGCAGATCACCGCTTGAAAACACTTGACATGCCAACGTATGTGACAGGACTCTATTTGGCCGCCAATCCAACAGGTTCGCATTAGACCCGGGGCTCATTTTGACAGGCTGCTGAATAATAAAGATCTGCTGGATTTTCAGTGTGCGCTCAGAGATAACAGGGGCAAGTCTGAAGTCCCTAACACCCATTTGCACTCTTACCGACAGAATGAAGGATTCGTGAGAAGCACACCTCTGATACTCTGTGTGTAGCATCGTTAAAGAAATAATAAAAGAAATAAAAGATAATAGTCAGTCAATACATTGACCGCTTGCTAAGCCCCGGCTTCTTAGTTTATGTTTGCGTGCTGATGAAGCCCTCTGTTCTACCTTGGCACACACCCGGCTGCATATGAAGATAAGCAGAGGAGATTTACCGCTCGGAATAAACCGCTTCCGCAGCAGACACTTTGACTTGTCGGAGCAGGAATAGCACAGGTGAAGCTAATTTGGTTAACTGTGGCTCGGTTCCATCAAATGTCCCATTAAAAGCCAAGACAGTGAGCCGGCGTGCACAACACAGGGTTCCTGCACTGAGCCCACTGAAACCGGAGAGGGAGGAGACAGTGAGCCACTTCATGAATTTCACAAAGATGTAAAGAAAAGCAGGCTTTGTATTTTAACCATTCAGGGAGA
>OMNM01034461.1:0-17315 GCA_900302745.1 Parablennius parvicornis | reverse complement strand
TCAATTATTTGCAGAAACCACATGGAAATCTCTCCGCATTGTTCCAGCTGGAGCACCAAATTTGGCAGCAATCGCATTGGCGGCATTGGAGAGGCCATTTATCTTGGAGGGGGAAAAGAGTGTCTCTCAAGCAGCGTATGCGCGTACGTGTGTATGTGCATGTCCGCGTGTGTGGAAGCTCATTTATCTTGCAGGGGAATGAGCAGGGGGAACGAGGACGCCCCGGGAGGCGACCAGATCATTACCCATCTGGGATCAGAGACGGGGAGAGGGAGAGGGCGAGCATTCACCAACGCTGCCCGGCGCAAAAGCCGCACGCACACACACGCACGCGAACGTGCATGCATGTACAATGGATCAATGTAACGAAAGGAGACAAATCTCATTTTCATTTGGGGACGGAAGGGCACAGAAGCTCCACAAATACGTGCATTTATAGCGAGCAGAGAGGACTGAGGCGGGGGAATTGTTCCAGCCAGCCAGCTGACTGCTCATTCCAATGCAATCACTCAGCATCTCGTTGGCCTCCTTTAAATGGATACTTAGATTAAGGCATGTTCTGCTCCAGGTGGCCACTAAGACCGCAGATAGAGCATCACATTGTCCCACACACCAGAACCTGTGCCACAAAAACCGCGCGTTGTCTAAAGAGAAATTAAAGAGAGAGTCGTAGTTTTCTCTGTGTAAACCACAGACCTTACTTCACGACTACTTACAGACAAGCAAATCAAACATTTGGTAAAATAAAATGGACTCAACAGGAAAGTCCAGAGATGCCGGTCTTCAGTCTCTAATATAGTGTGGCTGTAAGCTGATCATCATTGTTTTGTATATAAGATAGCAGAACAACAAACCATAGACTTTTGGTCACAATTTAAATAATATTTTGCAGTACATGTGGATCCAGCCTTACTCTTTGAGGTATAGCTTCCTTATATGATGATGCTATTCATCACAGATTTAGCAAAAAAAAAAAAAAAGTGCATTAAATGTGAACACTTTTAATATGGATGCATATTTCTTTTAAGTACAACAAAGAGATTACGCGGTTTATTTGGGTTCTTTAACAACTGATTTAAAGAAACTATGTGTTGAAAGGGGAACCAAGGTCAGTCACAAAACTGACCTGATGCACATTAAAAAAAAACAAAAAAACTTAACAACTGAACCTCAGATAAGCACTTATCAAATGCTTCGCCTCACTCAGCAAACAAACCTGCAGCTCCTGCTCCGATGTGCTGCCTCTGATCAATACACTTCTAGCGGCTCTGCTTATTCACCAGTTATCCCCTCTGCTGATATTTAATATGAGTCACAGACACACACACAGGAAGCTGATTGATTCATTGCAGTCAGCCTTTGAAAAGTTGAAGTTGTGCATACACATACATAAATGTGCATACAGTGAAGAATATACGACATACAACATTATCCGATGTATGTTTTATTGTAACTATAAAGAAAAGTCTTTATTTTCTACTTGAGGAAATGACTCAAGTGGAATGAAATGAAGTAGATTTGTCAGTTTAGGTGAGGAGAAAAAAAAATCCACTTTTAAAGAACAAGACTTGAACTGTGTGTCGGTGTGGATATTCCAAATACATGAAAGAAACCAACCAACCAACCAACTCTTTGCATGCTCATAGATAGAAGTTTCCTCCGAGTGTGTGATTAACTAGTGTCAGAATATGAATGAGGAGGAGGAAGTGAGCGAGAGCTGCAGGGCGGAGTGTCTGGAATAAAGTGAATGATCGTACATTTTATGTTCAGCTGGTCAAGTTTAACCCAACGGACAATAAAAAAAAAAGGTTTGGCCTTGATACAGCAAGAATAATTAAATATTAAAATAATAAGGCGTGTGTGATGTTCTGTATGTTCTTCCAACTCTTAAAACCATTATTCCATAGAATATAGAGCTGAATTGTCGTGCTGTACGTTTTCACATTGAAACTAATGAGAATCTTATTTAGGTATTCATGTAGCCCAAGATGCAGCTCTGTGTAATTAGGTATAGATGTGTGTGTGTGGCTTACTTTTCAATCTCGCTGTTTTTACAGGTGCGTGGAGCACAGGAGGAAGAGGACGAAGATGAAGGAGTGCTTGGGTCCGTCTTGCTGCTTTCTCCATTGCTTGTTGACGGCATTTCTGCAGACCCAAGAAAGGAGCAATCACACATTTGACAGTCAAACACGTTTATCATAATCATGAGCTAGAAATGAAGGTCGAGACTTCAGAAGATATGAACCATTTTTAGATCAGAGAATCTGTGTGTATTCCACTTGCACTGTTCAAATGATAGCAATACACATATCAGAAACTATGAGCTGGAATTTGTTGAATATTCAGAAATGTCAATGAAAATAATAAAATTTTTTATTCCTCATTCTCTGAGACTGAAAGAATATCAATGCTGAACCTCGTTGACACCGAAATATAAGTAACCGCTAATATCTTATGTTACAAATGTGTGAATACTACAAATCATTTATATGGTGATACCCAAAGTGAAAGGAACAACCACAAAATATTCATGTCTGTAGTGTTGGTAGCTACATGGATCAAAAAGATAAATATGTGCACTCTTACCATCGCTGGCCCATTTGGAGAACTCAGGCGTTATTCTGTTAGAGGGCATGCCACCGCTGCAATACAGACACACACACACACACACACACACACATACTTAATATGAATGCTTTGTCCCTAGTGGAGCTGTGTGATAGTTTACAATAAGGCGGTAAAGAGATGAGCCGTCATACTTGAGCACAGCTCCTCGCAGCGCCTCCCTCTCCCGGGCCTCCCCTTGGTCTTCTCCAGCTCCAGAGCAGGGGATGATGTCAGCCTCAGTGTACTGGGCTTTGCCGTACTCCAATGTGTCGTCTCCGTCCACGTCAAGGTCGGCGTCGCTGTCTGCTGCGCTCTCCTTGATACTACACGTGGCAAAACCGGTTCCTGAGAGAGACAAAAAAAAAAAAAACAACCCACACATCATTTGTTAAACAAATGAAGAATAACCAACGGTGCAGCTAATCCGCACATATAAACCTTCAATACATCTGAAACTTGCAAACAGCTTCATTCACTTAACTCACCAATAACATTTTGATGAAGTCAATCATTTAGAATGAAGAGATTGGCTTTAAAACATCAAACCCAAACCAACAAGTACAAAACGATATGAGATCAAACCTACTTCATTAGCTCCTCTACAACTTCAAGTTTTTCCAACCAAATTAACTCGTATAACCAGAAACCAAGAGAGGCTGGGGGAGATTTGGTCAGAGACAAGACAGCGAGGAGAGAGAGGAAGACAGAATATAGACTTGGGGTGGCGCGATGAAGACTGACACCTTGCCCATCAATCTTTAAGAAGAGAGAAAGAAGAGTCACGGTGTGTGTGTGTGTGTGTGTGAGTGGCACTTCTATAAACCTGGTGATGAACGCTCAGACAAACCCTTACCACTGCCTGACTGCTCCCTTCAGCTCCACTTAACCACACCGCCAGCTGTGTGTGTGGCCCCGTCACTTAGAGGCGTCTTTTCAATGTTTGTTTGAGACTGTCTGTCCCTCTGTCACTTAGGCCTCGTCTCTCCAAACCCCTTGAAGGTGTGTGTTTCTGTGTGTGTGTGTGTACCTGTCACTAATACCATGTCTATCGACTACACAGAGGTGTGTATGTGTGTGTCTACCCGTGACAGGCCTGACAGCCATCTTATTTACACCTATTCCAATTTCTACAAGCTCTCAGCTGGACTAGTGTTACTGTGTGTGTGTGTGTGTGTGTGGGACCAGACCGAGTTGACAGCCATCCTATTTAACCCACCTGTCTCAGTCTGTGAGTCCCAATACTCGACTTCCTATAACAGTAGCTCTCACTGCACTATGGTATCTTTGTCACAGTGCGAATCAGCTGCTGGCCCTCGTCTCCTGAGGTTTTTCTGGAATTTAAACATCTGCTGCAGCTTCTCTTCTCACCTGACTCTTTCAGTCGAAGAAGAAAAAAAAAAAAAACCCCAACATAAAGTATGGATAGATGGGAAGGAGAGGAACGTGATCATGGAACGACTAAAAGCCGCTGCGGTGAAAAAGCGTTTTACAGCCGGCCGATGGTTTTTAGTGACCATATAAAAAAGACCTTTTAATTTTTATTTGGTCTCTGCGGTGAAGGAGAACATATGGGGAACAATGGCTGGGCAGTGTCAATCTCATTGCTCAACTACTGAAGCAATATTCACTGCATGGCAGCAAAACAGGGAAAATCCATATGTTCTAAGTAGCAACATAACAGTCAACTTTAACACTTGTCCCTAATCTTTCGAGGAACTATTACACACTAAAAAAAAAAAAAATTTTTTTTTGAGAGAATTAAACATAAAATCAGTCTCTTTCTTTCTCAATCTAGACTTTCCAATTTTGTGGAAACTTCCAAGGATAAAATACAAAATTGACACCATCAATAGAAGGCATCTTATGACTGTGAGTAACTGAGTACTGTGAGGTACTAAAACCTGGGCAGTAAAAATGATGGAGCATGGTGCTTTAGCCTGCAGCTCTCTCCCCATTTCTTGTCTGATCTCGAAGGCAGCAGGTTCAGGTCAGGGACGACATGGTGCCATGATGTGACTCCATGTGCTTTAAAACATTAAGCAATGGAGTACTTTTATTTTTTTTAAATAACAGATTTGTCAGACTCCAAACTATATATAGTTAGCATTGCTTGTTTTCAAACTGAAGCAGATGTAGGTTCAAATCATACTCAGCAGACTTCTCAATAGTTGAATGTGTTTTATAATGATGACGGGACTGAGCCAGGTCAACCATGTCTGCTGGTCACACAGTTGTTGATCACAGTCCAACTGAATACTGATCTCGCCGATTCAACTTAGTCTCATGGACCCTGCACTCAGGTTTGAAACGACGGTGGTGATGCAGGCTTGGTGCTATAGGTTGTCGTAAAGTGGCATTAAATGTGTACGATTCATTTCACAACAAACAGAGCAGTGCGACGAAGAATGGAGGTAGCAATACAGCAATCAACCACTAAGAGACACATCTTATGTCTTTGACAGCAAGTGAAGCTTGCATTATTACTTTTTGTGGCACAATCCCAGACAAAAATTACATTCACTTGAATAATTCAGTCAGTTTATTTCATGCTACTCTGACTGGACCTTTACAGAGTTTTAATACCACAGCCAGAAGTCTTTGAATGCACTTTATTTTTTAATAAGACTTGAAAATCTCAATTTATTGATGAACCAAATGGTGATCCCCATGGAGAATAAGACGTTTTAAACACTGCTAACAAAGGCAGTTGTTTTAATCTATGTTCCATCAAAATGTGAATTATTCATGGCTGAGCTTTAAAAATGTGCATTTTCCGTAAAGACGGATGCAATTGATTGCAACGCAAAGCTGAAATTTACCTGGCCCGACGGGCGTATGCACACCGTGCATGTCTGCTGTGCTCACAGCGAACATACTGTATGTGCAGACTGTTTTCTGTGTGTGTGTGGGTGTGTGTGTGTTCCCACTGCTTCTATCTGTCCCTCTAAGCAGTCTTGGCAGGCCAATCTAATCTGGCCAAGGAAAGGTCAGCCCCACTCTAACCGCCTTTCACTCACATTATGCATCGACGCCCCTTCGCCTCTTTTCTTTTACTCTTCATCATTCTTTTTATTCCTTATTTTTTTTTTTACATCCTTTTACTTAATATTTGTAAAAGCACTTCTTGCTTTCTTGTAGCTATTTTTTCACCCCTCACTCTTTAAACTTCATCTCAATGTCTTCCTCTCGGCTCACGTCTCTTTCCTGTGCCAGATCTGTTCAATAAACAGAGGCTGAATCCACACACACACTCCCCCCCCGGTGTGTCTCATTATGACAACCATCCCCTGGGTTTTGCTGACTCTTTAACATGCATCTTTAGCATGCACATTTTATCCTCCCTCAGAGTTAAAAAAGCCATGGCAGCAAGCGAAGAGACCCGGAATTTACATGGACGTCACCACCACAAGGCTACAAGTGCAGATCAAAACAGACAGGCAGGATCAAAGGACTCATCAGGCCGACGGGCGACTCGGCTCAGCCAATCCAATGACCCCAGAAACACCCCGTTACCATAGCAATTATCAAGACCCCACCCCCCCATAAGAAGCAGGGGAGGCGTGTCAAAGGTCACTGCACTATCTTTCTGCCATTTACAGGTCAGAGAGAGAGAGAGAGAAGGCGAGAGATAGAGAGTGATGGGGAAAGGGACACAGACACAAAGACATGAGACGGTCATCTTTGAAGTCCATTTACAAAGGAGAGATTTCTCTCCTCCTCAATCCCTCTGGGCAATCTTAACTGGCAATAATCCCCCTCTTCTCCTCCTCCGTCTCTCAGGACGGTCCCGTATCAACGCTCAGGATCTGCCGGCCTGCCTCCCCGTCTGCCTTTCATCCCCCTCTAACGGTTGTTCAACTCTTGTGCTAAACTTTTATCGCCTTCACTAACTCGATAAAAACATTAAACAAATAAAAAGCATGTGTAAAACCACTAATGGTAAAGTTTCAGGAATCTTAAAATAAACAGCGTTTAAGTGATGGAGATATGTTAGCAGTTTTAGTGAAACTTGACCTGGTTATCCGGTATTGAATTAAACTGTTTGTGCAAGATGATTGATTCCATCTTTAAATTCTAGTTAAATCTTCCCATTTTCAATATTCGTTACCAACAGGAAAATAGATGGCAAGGCTCCAAAAGTATGAAGTCAAATTTTTATTTTAAGTAGCCCCCAGAAGTTTCCTTCAGAGGATCCTGATAAAACCTTAAAATTATCGACAACAAAAGAATTTAGCTACAGCTCATCATCAGACGAGGTTAAAAATCTGTTATTTTGAAATGAACTTGTTACCAATATTTGTCATGCTAGAATTGTATACATAATTGTTCAGTGAAGTGCAAACAAAGTATAAGGCAGTAGCATTGAGCTTACGAGCCATTTGTTTAAAGAAACAAAACAAGTAAAATATAAAAAGAAAAACAAACGTATTGTGAGAAATATTTGTGTTTCAGATATACACTGACACAAGATGTTACGCTATCATTCAAATCCTCATTTTCTTTTCTGGACTGTACAGTTTTGAGTGCAAGACTAATTTTTTTGGAGAAAGTTTTCAAGGGGTTGAAAGATTCTTTAACATTTAGTCTTAGTTTAACTAAAAAAATAAGACTGTATAAAGAAATAAAGAACAAATATTTCAATAAACCAACAAAGAAAGAAAAAAAACAAAACCACCCAGGTTGCTTCTATGCTCTCCAAACTTTCCCAGTACACGGACAGTCTAGTAGACGGATAAAGAAAGCCGTCTGTGTTAAGTGGGTCTTTTCAACCTGGCTAAGCCGGTACGAGACACAGGGAAGTCTTCACTCACACAGAGTTGAATCATAAACTGATCCTGTTCGATTTCTCCCCCCTTGCCCTCCCTCTCCTCCCCTCTCCTTTGAAACCGCCCGCTCCCCCTGCCTTTTTTCCTCACGCTCTCAAAGGGAGGAAAGGATGGTGGCACTTCACAGAAGAATAGCACTTCTCTTCATCTCGCCAGCTGAGGAGAGGAACCCCCCTCCCCGCAACAGCTCTCTATCCGCTGAGCCAGCCGCCCGCTCATGAGAGCCTGCTGGATCCACCAGCGTGTGTTAGAACCACCGAGGAGCTTTCAAGACAAAATCCACCTTCTGAGCCTTCAGCAGAGTGAGTGTGTGCGCGTGCGTTTCAAGTCGCTCTCCCCGGCCCAACTCGCTTAACTGTGTCACATCACAAGGTGCCTTATTAGAGAGCGGCAGAAGGGTCCCGTGTCCGCTCGTTCTAACGCCGCGAGGAAGGATGGAAGAGAACGTCGGGGAGATGGATAAATGGGTGGAGAGGCCGCCTCCCACCCTACGAGCCTCACTCTGTTGAGATTTAGTTGAGACTTCAATATTGATCTGCCTTGTCTCCTGTCTCTCTCTCTGGAAGAGGGAGGAGGCAGGTGAAGCTCAGCATGTGTGTGTTTAACAACGGATCGAACAGGGAAAAAAGGCCAGCGAGCAGGAAGAGGAACACATGAAAGTGAGAGGCAGAGCCAGGGGAGTCTGAAGCAGCCGCTTAGAGATGACAACAAGCTCTTTCCCTCCATCTGTGCACACCTGGATGGCTCATCCCCATCTGTCTTTTTTTATTCCTAAATGGAAGGCACGCTGGGGCGCCAACGTCAGACACAATTAAGAAATCATGTATCAGGAACTACAAGTCATATTTTGGACTCATGGGAAAAAACAAATCCACAAGACAGTCAAAGCACCATCTTATCGCAATTGAAATAATATAAAGATGCTGCTACACTTGTTCACCTTTATATAGCAATGAAAACTGTTTGATCAAGTCTATCTCTCCTTTTAAAGTCATTTCATGACCCCAAACAAAATAATATTCAGGATTTAATGTATTAAATTTGATTATATAATTCCTAATGCAAATGTCAAAAACAGTGTTTGTTGGCCAACATATTTGTCCAGTTGAGCTTAATGTGACGTACAGACGGTGAACGTGTATATGAATGAAAATAAGTGAAACAGAGTTCTTCTTACAAATGCAGCTACAAGTTTTTATTTTTAAAACATATTATTTGCACGGATCTATTGCTGTTATTATTGTTGTTGCTGTTGCGTCTTGCCTCAGAAACTCTCAACAGAACTTTGATAAATTGCAGCAACAAATTCAATCCTTGTTTTTCAGCTGCTCCCTTCTAGAGCCACAGTTTTTCCACAACTCTTGACTTGAGCATTTGGGGTTAAAGGGCCTCGCTGAGGGGCTCAAAGTGCTTCCCCAACCCATGTTCCACCACTACTCACATTTCTTATGTTACTGATCATGGTATAGTGGCGTAGTACTTTTGTCATGACATCCAGGCTGAGTGTTTCTGTGTGGACATCACATGTTCTTACTGAATTCAGATGACCTTCCACAGTCAAAAGACATAGATGTGAGGTAACTGAACCTAAACTGCATGTCATTGTGTATGTGTGTTTTTGTGTACCCTCACTTCACCCAGTCAACTGGGATCGGTTCGAACCCCCGGCGACCTTAAATTTGAAGATCATTGTTTTATGAGCAGAAATCCCTCTGCTTCTGATTTGACTACTTTCTTTCTCGTCCAACAGCATTTAATGTGCCAGCTTTTTTTTTTCCATCTGTCATAGCACAAAACAAGTAAAAGGAAGTAAGAGGAACATTCTGTGAAGTATGCAACAACACTTAATCAGGAGACAAATCCGCAGATTAAAAGAAGACAACTATTACAATATGGATTGTTTTTTTGTGTGTGTTTTGAAAACATAAATGAAAACATTTAAATTTGATGAACAATGAGACAAGCTGTACCCAAAATTACAGAACTAGGAGGAGATGCCAAGAGAGGTGATAGATAAGATGGAGGACTGCAGGTGTGTTGTGTCACAGAGCTGCTGCCATGCTCCCCGGAGAGCAGCTCGCCTATCCACTTCTATAATTGCATTTCTGGACACACACACACACACACCCACACACACACACACACGTGCACATAAGAGTGCTGACCAGTGGGTCAATTGCCCAGCTAAATGTGTTTTCCTTCCCCTCCACTAAGAGGGTGATGCGGGACCCGGGCCGAGCCAAGCTGAGCTGGACCTCGGGACGGCCCTCACTGCCACCAGACCACTGGCGCCATTGCAGCTCCCTGGTCATTCAACAGTGATGGCGCTGAGCTGACGGAGCCTACAGTGGATGGGAGTGCAGTGAATGATGGATGAGCAGCGAAACCAAGGAGGAGGAGAGACCGAGAAAACAAAGGGCGCCAAGGACAAACTGTTACGAGATCTTGTGAGCCGAGACGGCTGGATATCTACATCCTCAAAACAGCTCGCGCACAACCAGCAAACGACTCGACTCGTGTGAAACAAAACCAGCTCGGCAAGTCGTGAGTGTTTTTACCTCTGAAGCCTCCCTCCAGTAGAGCCGTGGCTCTGATCCTCTTCTGCCCGGCCCACTCGTACTCCTCGAAGCCCCGCCCATTCTCTCCATCCATGTCTGCAGAGTCATCGTCAGCTAAGGCACCCTCACGCTGACGCACGAAAACACACACAGGGACATGGTTTTACTATATCGAACTGAAGGTAAGTGTTTAGAAACACAACGCTGCAAATCAATTATGTTGAAACTATTTCAGTGGTAAAGGAATCTGTGTCCGTTTAAATCATTTTGTTTTTTAACAATTCTGAGGTGTGGCGACATAAAAGCTGCAGCTATAGCACATTTTACCAGAACTGGAACATATTGACAAGATGCTGCATCTTTAATATGTGTTTAAAGCATCTGCACAGCATAAAGATTTTCAACGGTTCCTCCTCTGTGGGGAAGAATCACTCGCAAGAGGACAAAATGAATATTTTCATTTTACTGTGTGTTTACACACATCATGGAAAAAGCTCACGCTGATCTGTTTCCAACTCAAACTAAGAGATACATAAACAATAATGAAGATTAAATTATGTAATAAATCAGTCACAGAGCACCAACTCTTTGAACTGAACTACAGCATTTTTGTTGAAAACATGTATTCAATTCTCTATCTAGTGTAATGGACAGCAGTCAGTTAGGTGAGAGATACACAAGAAGTGGTGATTAGTGGTGATCATTCCTAGTAAATCTACTGAGGGGAAAATCTAGATGATAATTCACAGGACAGAAGAAGTAAGTGTGTCCAAGTGTAACAGGAGAGGAAATCACTGCTTGATGGTCAAAGAGAGAAGGCAAAGGTCGGGATTGTGTGCACATGATTGTGTGCATGTTTGTGCACACGTGCGTCCGGGCTACGGCTACAGCACCATGCCAGTGGAGTTGATGCAGACATATCATACGGAATGAACCGGGGACCCAAACTACTTTGCAGTTGACATCACAGTGTCACCGCAGTGGTTTTTTTTTTTTTGTTGAAGTTATTAAAACAGTTGATCCAATATGATGTGCCTGCGATACCGCCGTGTGAGGAAAGTTAAAGAGAGGTGGTTGCTACAGGTCGGTGTCTGGGCGGCATCGACAGGAAGAGGAAAGGTGACTGGAAGAGACGGGTTGATAGGCCGTCGGACTGGCGGCGGGCAGGGTTCGAGCTCCAGATTGTACTACCTGGATCAGGCATTGTTCCACATGTCTACTCATCTCCTCCTCGCTCCCAGCCAAGGGGGCGCTGCACAGCGGACATACCTGCCCCCCCTCCTCAGGCTTCCTCCTCTTCATCTTGCCTATACGGGCTGCATGAACAGAGGCAGTAAGGAGAAAACAAAGGGAGATAAATTTATAATGCTGTTCGTGGTTTGCAAGGATTTCAATATTTCCATCATCATGCATGTTCAAGAAAAAAAAAAAAAAAGAAGAGCATCAGTAGTTTTAAGGCACAGGAGAGAATCTTAAAGTCATTGGTACTGATATCCTCAGTCATGTAAAAGCCTGCGTGGATATTTAAAAAGATGGATCCGGCAAAAATTGCCAAACTCATGAACGTATTAGGAAAAAAAAAACAGATATGACAATCTGAATTCTGTTCCCGGTCCTGTACATGTTCCCCCCTCCTGTCACAGCTTCACCACCACACACGCATTTAATTAGAAATTTAACAGAGCAGAAAAGTCGTCATCACACCCGGAGCCTCTGCCGGTTTTTTTTTTCCTAACTGCAAATAGTGTGTGGGGGCATTCGTTTTTTTAGAAATTCATCTCAGAAATGATTACGTCAAGTAATGGATTACAAATAGTCATATTACTGTGATTAAATCGTATTTTTAAAAATAAAATAAGTAACTACCTTATCGAACATCATTTTCTGCACTAGCAGTTTAATAAAAAACACATTACCATGGTTTACTTTTTCTGTACTTTATAGTTTGAGAGATGCTTAAAACAAATATATTCTATCCAGGTGGATTTATAATGCAATAAATCCCACTGTTGAGCAAATACTTTTCTGCAAAAAGTACTTTATACTTTTACAAGAGTATTCCTTTGTATTAATGGAGACAAAAACCAACGAGGCAACATACATTTAGTTCCAGCATGGAAAATGGGCAAAATGTTTTTTGTTTTTCTTTTGTCTTTGAGGCTTTTATAACAACTTCAGAATAGATCCGAGATAAGTTTAATAACCTTCTGGGCTTTTAAAGTAGAGACGTTAAGAACTAAGATTAGCTTTCATCTATTTTAGATACAATATATGTTGACTAATATCAATTAGAAATTATAAGAACGCCATTCAGAGATGACAAAATACAAACAGTGTCTGGATTGAGTGCGACTCTGCTCTCACGATGAGAGATTATTTGTGATTACTCTTAGAAGAGCAGCGTCAGATGAGAGTTCCCCTTTAAGGAGGGTATGTAAGATTGGTCTAGAGGAGAGGTCGGCAACCCGCGGCTTTTTGGTCCCTCTGCTGCGGCTCCTTGAGCCTCGGTCTCGCTGCAGTATGTCTCGGAGCGGAGTGGGGTGGGACAGTACGGTAAAGCGAAGCGCACTCAGACCCAACTGTGTTGGGTGGTTCCACTACAGAGAGTGCAGTAAAATGTAGGCGGGGATGTGAACAACGTGTAACGGCTCCCAGTGTGTTCTGTTTAGTGTGAGATGGGTCCAAATGGCTCTTTTGAGTGTTGAAGGTTGCCGACCCCTGGTCTAGTGCGAGAAAAATAAGTGAGAATGAATAAATCAAATGTGACATACTTGAATGCCAATGAAAAGAAAAGTTGAACAGGGACAGAGACACTCAAATATTAAAAAAAAAAGGCTGCGGTACAGTAAACGCTGGAAAGAGAGCATTTTTCTTCCTCACAGTAAGTTGTAATGACAGTTGAAGTGTGTGTGCATTAAACTGCAGACAGAAGCTATTCAATGTGAAAAGTGACACAAAAACAAATGACGTGCATTATAAATATGAACAATCTGTACAGCCTGTGTACACTGTGTCCCAGCTTAAACCCAGTGATGGCTGAGGCAGGATTGCGCCATGCCTGAATACATGGATATGGAAGGAAGATCATCGACTGTGTTGATTAAAAATTTGAGACAAACATTTAAGACGTGTATTGACTTCTCACCATTATCAAGATTACATCGATTTCTATATACATGCATTTCAAAAACTATGAATATCACTGAAACATTTTGCTAGTTACTTACTCGTAGAAATTATATAAATAAAAAAATCGAAAAAACCTGAAATATATATGTTCAGATGTAATGCATTATAAAGTATTGTAGATTTCAGTTTTAATTAAATCATGGGCTAGATTATCTTGTCCCTTTGAACCTGTATTTTAATTTGTGTCAGTTACCATATTGTCTCCTGTGCCTTCAAACCAGTGAGGATGTTACTCAATAGTTTGTCAACATTTACTTTCATTTCTTTCAATATTTGTCTATTAGGAGTCACGACCTCACAGATACAAACAGAAAATACACTGCAATTGCCATTTTATAGTACATTCTCTGGTATATATGATATTTTGTAACATAAACAGAACAGTAAAGAGTTTTTATCTTAGCCCTCTAAAATGGTAAGGACATTTCAGTCAGATGAATAGATATGAGTCATGAAATCGATTAGAAACAATAACCCACGGAGGACGTGATCCGTTTTGTGTACATACCATTCAATCTCGTTTGCCTGTTTGCCCGTACTCGTAAAAACGTCTGCAAACAGAGAGAAGGGGAGAGAAGCATTCATTAGACACAAAAGAAACATCACAGCGTGTTTACAAGTGTGGATGAAACTTCTGAGGAGGGGATTCATTCGGATGCTGAGACATTGCGGGGACTTGAGGGGGCACTGTCAACAATCAACACCTACTTCTCTGTTGTTTTCCACCTCCTCCATAACTGTCGGCTTTCTGCCGCAGCTCCTTCAAGCAGCCGCTAAAACTCGCAGCTGCAAAGCGCCCGGACTCGTTCCAACAAAGTCAACATAACGCTAAACTAAAGCTCGAGTCTACTGAAGAATCCGGATGGAAGAGGATTGAAAGTACCGCTCGCATCGGGGGAAACTACTCATGTCCGACGCCATGATGGCTTGTTTTGATCATGTGACCGCACTGGAAACGGAAGCCGTGAAACGTCAGGTGTTGTTTCGCGCACCGGCCGCCAGGGGGGAGCAACGAGTTTCATTTTAAATCTATGAGTTTACGTTGTGGACGTTTTCTATTTTTTTTAACTCACATTCTTCAGTGCAAGTACATATATTCATCAAATAAGTGGCTTTAAGAGGTACAGATTCAACTTCTTTATTTAAGAAAAAGTTTCAGAACCTGTATGTTACAGGACTCCATTACAAACGTGAACATTTATTCAGACATACATACATTATGTCTTTACTAATGCATCTTGAGCCCTTTTTGGTGGCGAGCAGTATGATATGCTCATACTAGTGTTCACATGCACACATACATACTTTATAGTTATAAAGTAAAACTATCTTTGTCTGCTTAATCATTAGCAATGGCAGAGATCATGAATCAACTTGTATCACCGTTTTGATGATCAATTACTGGACTATATATGAACATAATGCCTTCCATTTAAAACATTAAAATAAATGTTTGAATGGAGATAGACAAGTTTGGTATTCAGCTTTTATTGATGTAGTTTCAGTGCCTCCATCGCCTACCTTGCTTAGTCCCATGCAAGTGTGCCGGGCACTGGAGTTACACGCTGGACAGGTCGCCAGCCCATCAGAGAGACAGACAACCACACGCATTCACATTCACACCTAGGGTTAATTTAGGGTCACCAATTACCCTCACATGTGTGTTTTTGAACTGTGGAAGGAAACTGTCCAACCCGGAGGAAACTCCAGGAAAGGCTGCAAAAAATATTGAGATTGCAAAAATTTGCAACCTCCATGCTGATCTCCCACTTAAAAAAATAATTAAAATATTTACATGAAGTACAGTAATAAAGTACAGATTACTTTTCTGCTGTTCAAACTGTTTTCTCTGTGAGCAGCACATTTATAGCATACATTAATACTTTTGTAAGTGTAACTGCCGAATCCTACAAGAATCCATCTGCAGTGATGACAATTATTTTATCTGTAAAATGTAATGACACTATCAAATGTAACTTGCTCAAACCTTGCTCACAGGTTAATATTTATGTATGCAATATTAGATTACCAATCCTTATGCAACCTCTTTTTGTAGACAGATCATTAGCATCAAATTCAAAACAGGATTATGTTTTTCAAATTCAACACAATTTCAGGGGTTTGGCTTGTATTTACCTAATACATACACAATTTAAGTGATTTATATAATTGTCACTTATGTGTTAAGTGTATTTGTTTTACTTGTATATCAATGCCCCAAGACTTTCTATAACTATGAGAGAAAAATAATGTATCACACATTTATCCCAGCAAATCTGGAGCATTTGGGGTTCAGGTTAGTTCAAGTTGCCTGTGGTAAATCTCCTGCATCATTAAAAATAATGGTCCAAGCATTAAAAGTGCAGCACTGTGAAATTAATTACATGAGGTCAGATGCCTCTGTCCTCGATTTCTAAGAGAATGGATGCATCAGGTCTACCGGGATTCAAAACCCCGAGCCTTGTATGTCTTTAACTATTTGCTGACGAAAGCAGCCCCTCTTGCGATTATGGATATCCTCTCTTTACCACCGCAGCAAGTGAATAGGCGACGGTTCAGTTCTCTCACAGCCGGCCCGTCATCCATCAGTGACAACCAACCCTTCCCCTCCAACTCCTGACTCCTGTGCATCACCACTACTGTGGTATCATTATGATACACTCCATGAGTGGCTGTGGATAGGTCAGGTTTTGAGAAGCAGTGAAGAGGTAAAGCGAACCGAAACAGATTGACAGGAAGAGAGGAGGTGGAAAAGTCTGCCATTATGCTTTATTTTCAGGGTGCTAAAAAGAGTCACCATTGACTTAATCATTTGTATAATATAAGGTGATTTCAGCAGTTTCACTTAATGAGAAAATCTACTTTATTGCTATAAGGTCTTTATGAGCTGTGTCATCCTGAACGTATGGATGTAACGTCTGCATGGACTTAATAGTTCCTATTTTATGGTGTTAGGGGGGAAACCCACTTAACCCTGAGATATATCATGGCCAGAGGAATTACCCGAACAAACTTTGATGAATTTAAGAGATAAAAGCAGTCAGGGTGACATCTCAGATTTAAAGAGATTGGCCTGTTAGTCAACTTAACTGCTGAGAAAGCATAAAAAACCCAAATTCTCCATGATTTCCTCTAGTTATATGTCACGCTTACATACATCTTGATTGAATAGATTATGCAAATCTCATCATTTCATACATTGTTTCAACTTAACCTTTTAAAGGGCACACAGAAAACATTTCCCAACATCAAGACTTAAAAACCATTTTAATGATACACTGCTAAATGCCAATTATACAATCAAAACTCTTGCAAAAAGAGCATAAAAGTGATCCAAATCATTGTTAACAAATTCTCTCTATGTGCTTTCTATACATTATTTAGTCCTGCTTTCCTAAATATAATGTTTTTAGTCATATAATTGCACAATAATTATGGTTTACTAATGATATTGGGGGGATGTTTAAAAAAAATACTGCTCCATTAGAACATAAAACGTCCCACACATTATGTTGTTTTTGCTAACATAACACATTCTACAAAAATATGACCTATCCCAATATTCAAAACAACACTTTTCCCCACATTGGTTAGAAGAAAACATAAAGGTATGGACAAGTTATCAAGCATAGTCAGTCACCGAATAAAAGGTTGAATTTCAATTGTAAAAACTTGTCTAAGGTTTCTACCTAAAGAGAAGTTTGCCTTTAAACTTGATGAAAGTGTAGCAGCGCAGTCTTTGTGTGAATCATTGCTGTATCAACAGCGGGTGACAGAAACAACAAATATTCAATAATGAGAGACAACATTTTCATCAAGTAGATCAGTGCAATATTCTTTCAGGTCTGTTCTTAAATATCACAGTTTTACACCCTGGTGGACCCGAATCAAACTTGTAACATCAACATTGCCTCTTCAAATGTGAAGTGTAACTGCTTGAGGACATAGGGTTATAGGAAAATAATATACTAAATCTGTTACTACGTCTTCAAGATATACGGTATGCTGCGACATGTAATATAGGAATTTATTGTGTCTAACCCACGATGCTTCAAGGTGAACTGGCAAACTGGGTGAAAAAAGGGAAACATGAAAAAAAGAATACGAATTGATCAAAATTTCTATACAATAAGTG
>OMNM01034460.1:0-18920 GCA_900302745.1 Parablennius parvicornis | reverse complement strand
CATTTTGAAAAGTGCCCCCAGGAGATATAAACATCCATGAGTTCTGTGGAATGTATTTCCATCCACACATGGATAAAAAAGGATGGATATTTATTAATAATAGACATTCCTATTCAAAAGCCCACTCACTTGAGTCAATGTCTGATTGACGCACTATCAAAATGCATTAAAAAAAAAAAAATCATCTTTTGGTATCTCAAAGATCTATCTACGTCTCATCTTTGTGACTGACTGATTCCATCTTCCTTTCTCCGGTGGTTTCAAGCAATGTGGTGCAGGAGCACTTCCTCATCATGTGTAATTGCCATCACTTTGCATAATGAATGAATTCTGTTGAAAAAAAAAATCTTTTAGTCACTCATTAAAAACATGACCATTTGAAACTAGCATTAGCCCATTTAATGTGCCCTCTAGTGAATATGGTGATGGTTTGCTTTCTTTAACGCAGATAATCAGTCTTTGAAGCTGCTGTATGTACCATGTTGAAAGTTGCTGTTAAAATGAACTGTGCAACCATTTTGCTCCAGATATCTTTAGTAGTTCTGAATTTCCACTGCGTTTAGTCATGCTGTCGCAGTTTTGAGAAAATGATTATATTCTAAGGTACCCCTTCTGAAACACCTAAATCCCCGCAGGCTGTAAAAGTCATATATCATTTGTTTCTTTTGCCATTATCAACTCTCCTTTAGGGCCGCTGTTATTTTGTCCAGCCTGCTGCTCCTCTCTGTCTTTACCTAGTTTTCTTAGTCTTTTCTCTTTTCGCACAAGAGATAAAATATGGAACTGAAAATAAACAGCCATAAATTACAAGTGATGACAACTTAAATGGCCTCCTAGAACAAGCTGTGATATCATGAAGCGCAGTTGAGAAACTAAAAAAGACAACCTCACCACCCTGTGAACTCTTTTGGATTCCCCTCCACTGAGCAGTAATATGATGTCAAGCTATGCAATCTGTCTGGATGCAAGGCCGAAAAAACTCCCATCTTTTTACAGGTTATGCATGCAGGCGGTAGCCTTTGCGTTTACCAGCAACAGTCCAAGGCAGCTAAGGTCAGTTTCAAACTTTTAAAAATGGGGAATACAATTTAAATAAGACAGTTTGAAAGAACATTCAGGGGAGACTTTTTAGACCGAGCAGGTTTTAGTAAGTGAGAGACACATCAAGCAGAACATAAATATCATGCAATATTAAGAATATAGGAAATTATAAAACACCAGCATGATAATGTGATTAATCTCTAATGTAAAATCAGCTAAGCTTTGTCCTGCATTCAACAGGATAACACTGATGTCCAGTATGAGTCAACATAATACCTCATGTCTTGCGCCCTCACTAGTTATAACAACTCTGAACCATTGGTGAAAATGTGGAAAAGATCGCTATCAGTTCTTCCTTTTCTGTGATTTTATGTGTTACCTTTGAAAAAAAAAAGATCAATGTGATGATTCAGATGTATTATGGATTTGAAATGAATGCCTTTAACATCTTTACAACTTATTTTTAGATTTGTACTTTTCAGTAACTATATCTGGGTGGGTACAACAAAATGATTTCTCACAAGGGTGTAGCTGCAATTCTGATTTTGGTCCTTTGTTTTGACAACAGATGTGATTTTAATTATTACACCCCTCACAGACGTTTGACAGATCTCCCCTCTGGTTTCCATCATGGCACACCTGGCCTCTGGCTACATACTAAAAAGGCTGATTTCCCTCCAGAAAAGACGCTGTTTCTGGCAGCTGCTGAGGAAGTAACTTGGTTTCCACCGACAGACACCAGAAAACATCTCTCAATCTACTGATGTGCTCCCGGTTCAATACATGTGGCTGTAATTCATTTGTTCCTGTTTTATCTCAATATTTGGACACGGATGGTACTAATCAGTGAATCACACAAGCTGTGATGCTTTTGAGCCAAGCTATAATAATGGCGTATTCTGGTTAGAAGTCAATTTTAAAAATAGACCGTAAGAGGTTCAGTTAATATCATTTTCTATAGACTGCAGCATTACATATCTATCAGGAAGGTTTTTGGTGCAAATATGAGATTGTTTTTGTGCAAATACATTGCCATGCATGTACTTGAATAAAAACCATCAAGGTATAAAATATGTGTATCACATGTATTTTCCATTTATAGCCTCATCTTCAATTGGCAAAATAAATAAATAATGTCAGTTACTGAAACCTTACTAAACCAATAAATTAAGATTGAAACTCAAATATGTTTTTATTTTCTTTTAATCTAGTGTTTGCAGACTCGATGCACGGTTCCTTTTAGTTGGCCACTTCATCCTGATCTGATTATTATGAGATCAAGCAGGTAGTGAGTCATTACAATCACAAACATGATGCTTCATTTTAGCTGTACTCAGAGTGTTACACTAAAAAGCATATTAAGAATGACCACCAATGCTATTAAGGTTAATTTGCAAGCTATCCAATGTCTGTTGTGAAATACAGCGAGCATCATTTTGAGCGTACAGATACAGATGGCATAAATCCACTGGCTTGCTGAAGAAATTGAAATATACAGAGCGGATAAATATCTCAAACTCTTTTGGCATAATCGGTTTCTACATGTATTTTTTATACATCTCCACGTATTCCTAAGCAAGATTTCAGAATCAGAATAGCACTGTGCACAAATATTCACAGCATTGCCGGAGGTCATATGAATAACTGCTTAATTTATAATCCCGTTTTCTTTCTTTTTTTTTTTTTTAATTGATTACTGCAGTGTGATAACCCACAAATTTTCCCATTTTGTTGCGTGACAGTCGAGCTCAAAGCTCCAAAACGCTTCCTGTGCTTACTATGTGCAGCTGAAGGTAGTCTCCGAGCCCGTGGGTGCTCTCTACTCGCACCAGGATGGCGTCCTTCTGCTGCGTGCTGAAGCCCACGGCTAACCGATCGGCGCGGGTGCTCGGCCGCTCGTTGGGGGCCCAGGTGAATGTGATGAGAGCGCCTCCCTTCCCAAAGATATATGTAGTCCCAGCTGAAACAGAGAAAGGAGGGAATACATGAGGAGAAACAGCAGCCATAAGGAATTAGGAAATCAATTTGTTTTCACTGTAAATATAAGTATTTTTTTGCAGGATTAAACCTTTATTTGTGAGCATCCACATTTCTGTCAATAAAACCTAAAACTAACAATTAGACTGCTGAAATGATTTTACAATTGGCCAGAATCATGAAAAAATAATAATTCCTGCCTCATCATTCTCACACCCAATGCATCCCTTTAAAAGTCATATTCAACTTCTCTGTAAATGATACTTTACATTTTATGCCAACAGTCTTCAACCAGTGCTAAAAAGTTGAAGAAGAAACATTTGTCATATATTTAGGGAATAATGCTTCAATGTAAAGATATTTATAAAATATATGATTTCAGTAATCTTTTTTTAATCAAATATAAAAAACATGAATATGCTCTTTCTTTTTGCTGTCTAAATGGTTTTTCAGGAAGCTGTCATATAAACATCCTAATGTTCATTATCCTTATTTCTTATTTTGTAACACGTCCATTATAAAGACAAGATTCTGCTTCCTCCTCTTAAAAACCCAGTCTCCTTTACTCAACCACGCTGCACACTCACTTTCTCTTTTTGTAACATCATACAGCAGGTAATGAAAAGCTCATTCAAAGCAGGAAGACGTTTCTCAAAGATGCCTGCTTTCCTCCAAAATCACAGTTGAAAAAGAAAGCCTGATTTACAAAGTAAAATAAAAGCTTTACAGTCACAGATGTATGTATATAAATAGCAGCAGTTGAGTGTCGCAGTAATTATCTTTTATATTCTGCATCACACAGAATTTAGGTTGCATGGCACTGAAAAGGCTGAGCCTGAGTCAAACTCAATGGAAATTCAAAAATAGAGGATGAAGCTTTTGCCCTCCACCGATTTCACAGAACGCAGAAAGGATGGGAACATAATCCAGGAGAGGGGACGAATAGATTAAATCTACAGATTTGCATTTGTGAGGTATTCAGCAGGGTTTTACAAGACACAGTGCAAACCGCAGCAGTGTTGTTTTTCTCGACAGATCAATGAGCTCGTGATGCATGCTTCCTCAAGAGTTGCATGTCCTCCAGAATTGTTGAAAAATGTATTGCTTGCAGTGATTCTCACACGCTTGGTCTGCTCATCCAACTTAATGAATCCCATCATCAAATGCTGCCTGCAATTATTACAGCATTTGACCGGCTAATTTCAAGTACGCACTTGAGTGTGCAATGAATTGTCAACATGTTCTGACCCTTGTACCTCTTCTGTTTCTAATAGACTCGGACGCCTATCTAGGTATGTGATTCTTCAATGTTTTTATTTATTGATTGAATTTATTTTATTTTTTAACAATTCCTCATGCTATATGGGGTACTTAATAATAAGATTTACTGTATATTTACTTCCATAAGGAACATGATTCAGTAAGCAATTAATTTTTAATAACTGCCATTGATCTAAACCTGATTAAAATGTATCCATCTGCTCATCCAATATGGAGCAGGTGCATGGCAAAGCAACAGAGTCTGCTTTAGCTCCCGTCACACATCAAGTTATTTCTCAGTTCTGTGAATCCTTCCTGTCTCCTTGAGATAAATGAGGCGCATTGATGTTAATTTGCCATTTATAAGTATTGCTTGAATTGCCAAAATACCTGAGATAAATCCATGCAAGTTCAAGTTTAAATCCTTTTGCTGCTCAACTTCTAAATCAGACAATTCTGCACGTTATAAGATGAAACATATCCAACATCTCACACACCACACACAATTTTCCAATTTTTTTTTGAAAGCACATTCACATGAGGATATTCAAGCCAGAGCGGTAACATGCTATACAATCCATTTAAAATTAGTGTTAAATCTAAAGTTAGGATTTCAGGTGTTTCTTCCAGAGACAGAGAGAGAGCGAGAGAGCAAGAGAAAGAAGAGAGAGAGGTATAATCACAATGCCACAACAGATGTGCAGTCATCCTGATACATGGCTCAACAGAGACAACAATTACCTTTGATAGTGCTCCACAAATTCATGTTATTATAGGTTTGTTCTAACACCTGAAACCTAAGTGTTGTTTTTATGACTAGAATTTTCAAATAACCAAATTGCCACAGATATGGGTATCCGAGTACGGGGGAAACACTTGTCACAAAATTGTAGCTTCAATTTTTGCTGTCTAGAAAATCTCCTCTACTTTAGTGTAATGGAAACTCTCCTTGCAGGATTTCAATTGATAACGACTATCAGTGGGTAGTTTTCTTAACATTAGGCTTTCTTAACATTAGACGCCTAATCCATAGACTCAAAGACATCTTGTACAGCCGCTGGGTTTAATTGAAAGGCCAGGTCTTTGTACAGCTACCGTTTCAAACAAAAAAAAAATTCTTTTTAATCTTAATTAATGTCTGGGATTTGCACTCAGTAGCGAGTCATTTATGTTAGCTATAATAAAGAGTTTCAATTAGGTTTTTTTTTTTTTTTAATATTGGTTTATTTCTTTTAATTAGTTTTTATCTTCATCTGACCTCCTGGTCTGTCTTAATTCTTTCTCCAAGGAATCACTTTGATGTACAGAATTATGAATATAAGCTTCCTTTAGTTCTTGCAATTGAGGATCTATTTCTAATCACTTAATATACTAATTTAACATCTCTGTTATGTATGTCTTAGGCAATATGAAGCACATGAATATACCACAATGAACACATGTACAATCAAATATATTCTAACAGCTCTACACTGAACGATATTTACTCTTTTATTAAATCAGAAAGTAGTCATTCAAAAGTAATCAAACATGAAGCTTCACATTTTTTGAAGGCCAAAATGCTGCATAATTAAATTATGACGCCTATGAACTTTTCTATATTTTATATTTACTGAATTGAAATTAATTTTGAATCTAGGACATTTGCTTCATGTTACATCCATACATCCATCCATCCATCCTCAAATCGTTGATATTCTCATTATGAGGCAAAAGTGCAAACCATGACTGTGCAATCACTGTGCATTCCTAAATACGATCACCATTTCCAAATGTATGTGAATATGTGACTCCTGAACATCCTTTTATGGCTGGTCGGATATATCTTGTGGTTTATGCTTTTGTCCCAATTTGTCATTCAGATTGGTGCTTATGATTTATTGAATATCAAACATTCACAATAATGCTTTGATTCAAAGACATGTTATCTTATATAACAACACCAATTAAATCTACTATCACATTCATAAAGGATTTGATAAAGTATATTCATGTTTCACTCTTCAAACTATCATTATGAGAAACAAAAACTTTGAAGGTAGAAGAGTACGTTTTCTCATGATAGCTTCATGTTTTTTGGCTTTGTTGAAATAATTCTGGCATGTCTATTACAGAAGTTATTGTTCACTGTCCTTGCTGGGTGCAGGAAAAAAAAATCCTCTTTCATTTTTGATGTTACTGCAAGTGATAGGGGATCAAATTGTCATTGCATCTGAGTGAAAACCGAGATGCTGCTAATACGAGGTTTCGGCAATGTGAATTAGTAAAAATCAAAAGGATGTGTTTCAACGCTGCGGTGCTTTTACTGATTTGCAGATATGCTGATTTCCTGATATCCCAACCTTATATTACCTTCAGCCAAACTGGAAAAGTCTACTGAAATTAGAAATGACCCCAGTTGATTCTTGGAACTAATTGTGGGCCCAGTCTGTCAGTGTGTTTTTGCATCAGTATTCGTTGAAAGAAAACAGATAAAAATTCAATCCTTCTTTTTTTTCTGCTGCACTTAATGCACCTCAGCATGCTTGCATTGCAGCACGTCTCAATTTGCAGGGGAGATGGTTAGAAACTATTTGGATGCACTGGTAAGTGAATTTGACTTCAGACAAATAGACTGGCAAAATGCACTGATTATATCTGCTGTGATGCTAATCAACAAACCCATAAAACACGGGGGTTAGCCGCTTATCCTCAGCGGCTGCCGCGGCCAGTTGCTTCCTCCACTTTGAATGATAAATGATGCCGATGGCAGGTCATATCAGTTGTTGCTAATTTATGCTAATTCTGTGAACGACTTGATAAGCTTAAGCTTATTAACCAAATTATTTTAAACCAGAAACATCCTAATTGGATCACTTAGTATGTGGTAAAATAAGGTATGCCAGATTAAGTGGGTTATAGATGCTATTTAAATGTGTGAGATACATATTTAATCAGCATTTTTGGTAAATATCACTCTTGGGGTATCAGACTTGGTAATTCCGGCCTAAATATGAATTAATGTATCAAAGATTGAAGATCAGAGGCAAGAAAGAAAGAGAGGAAAATATCTCAATAAATCCAGAAAAGCAATAGTTTCTTTAGAGCTGAGTGGACGTCGACGATAACTTCCTATTTGTAAAATAAATAAAAAACAACATTTTGAAATAAGACAGGTGTTCATTTGAGATAGACTCAAAATGTGAATGGGTGTTTGATTTGATTTGTGAGGGAAACACCTCACTACTGACACTCGCTGAGTTTCGTGACGTGCTGGTAATACGAGGAGAGACAGGGGAAATTGAAAGGTGAAGTGTAACATTTGCCCTTCTTTATGTGCATCATGAAACGTGGAATATTAATGCACCTGCAGGAAAACATGGAAGCATCTGTCTAAAGACAGCCATAACTCCTGCATTAGTCATAACGTTAAAGCGTTTCATCACACCTTTCTGTCACGCTGTTTCGTCTCCTCCTATCTTCCTTTTTCAGTGGCAGACCCGCATCAAATAAAGAAGGCAGTAAATCAGTCTTGTTAAGATTATTACTATAAACATCACAGTTTCCTCCCTTTAAAGAGGCTCTCTGCTCCCCCCCTCTGCCGACTCTCTTGCGGGAGCTCTCCACTCTTCTCTCATGGCTGTACAATACATCTACGCTGGGATAATAAGGCTCCCTCTGAGATTATCAACTGCAAAAATGTGCTGCGTACATCACATCATTACTCGCAAAAACCTTCATAATTAATTATATCGTGCGCAGGCATTGTAATAAACATGGTGCCTACATATTGGATATGGATATTATAAAGGTGGGGGGGGGTGTACGACATACCTGCTCGAGAATAACTGAAAGCATTATGGAGGTCAACAAGACCTTAGTGTCACATTATAGATTCACTTGCTATTCAAAGGTGTTGTATCGTTGTCAGCGAAGCTCCTAAATTTCTATAAAGCCAACATGAATGGCTGTCAAGTCTTAATGGATCTTCACACAACAAATATAACAGTATGGATTGCTTGTTTGTGCCAAGACGCACGCTACCCACTCAGACATCCTGTCCTTTTCATTTGTG
This sequence comes from Parablennius parvicornis, assembly GCA_900302745.1. Lineage (NCBI taxonomy): Eukaryota > Metazoa > Chordata > Actinopteri > Blenniiformes > Blenniidae > Parablennius > Parablennius parvicornis. Next base: position 10,588 of record OMNM01034460.1, on the reverse strand, counting down.
CTCTTGGCCAGCTGATTAAACAAGCGAAGAGGCAATGTGCTCATAGGACTTGCAAAATACACTGAGATGCTGGCAGTAATTTGCATCACATGTAACAGTTTAGGAATTAAAAGGTTTGTTTTTTTTTTTAAAAAACACCCCCTGAGCTTGCCGTCATCCTGAATTCGTGTGGCCTGAGTGAGCAAGTGTTACCTCTCATTATACTTCTAAACATGACTTTTATTAAAGGCAAAAAAAAAAAAAAAATAGTGATTAATGCGAATGACACCTACTATCAGCTGTACATTACAAACCTACAACAGTGGAATAAATAGTAAATTACTCATGTTCTCATGGCAATTTATGTTGAGATATTCTTTATGTTTTCTATTCTTTACTTCCTTTCCTTGATGTTTGGTTGATCGGTGATGGACTGACAGCCGGCCCGGGATGTGCCCTGCCTTCAGCTGAGTGACCCTGAATCGGTTAAAGTGGAACATAAAATGGATAGATGGAGGTTTGGTTGGTTGTTAGGTAATATTTGCCGCTACATTGCGCTGTAGTGCTTCACTTCTATCTCATAGGTCATCGGTTCAAGTCCTGGTTTGGGTCGGGGGCCCGTTGTATGCTTTCATTGGTGGTTGTCACCATGTAATCCAGTTTTCTTAAACAGCCCAAAAACATGTGTTTCATGTTATTTGGTGACTCTAAATTTCCCATCGGTGTGAATGTGAGTTTGATGAGTAACTTTCTGCATCTCTGTGCTCCCTGTGATGAAGGTCCAGGATGAATCCGACTTTACGTTGGATGAAAAGATAAACAGTGATAATGTAAGCCATAATAATGATGGCCGTAATAAAGCTAATTATGTAACTAACTTTCCAATAATGTAATAATAAAAAGCTTTTTTACAATCATGATTAAGAGAGTTGCTGAGTAATAAATGATTATGATGACGATCCAACCCACTATAACAATTTTTTCATGATAAAACTGCACGAAACCTGCCAAAAAAAGGCTATTACTACCAAATATTGCAGCCATATCTACGTATTGATACATTTTGGGCTGCAGTTATTGTGTGTGCTTTTTTTTTTTTAAAAATACGACTTTAATCATGTAAAAGGTTATGACAATATCGGTGAAATGTTATTATGATAATGTTAAAATATCTAATTTACAAGTTATTACATTATTAACTTTATTACATTAAAAAAAAGCCTATTGGTTTTCTCACAGGACGTTTAATTTGGTTATGGCTCCACAATCGAACATTATTCCGTTTGGACCACTTCTAGCTCCAATACAGTTCTTTTTCTTTTTCTATAAACACTGCCGCTGTGGAATAAATAAGAAATAAACGAAATCTATTTATTCAGTATATAACTTCAGGTTTTACACTTAAACAGTTACATTTCTAAATAGCAAAAGGGCCACAGGGTGGTATCACATACAGTATTCTGCTGAGGCAGTTTGTGAAGGGCAACAAGGGCACTTTGCTGGGAAAACAAAGCTCCTCCATTAGGAATATAAACTTACATAAATCTCTCAGCTGTGAGCAGTTTTGCAGAAATGGGGAGTTATGGAGAAATATTAAGTTTGAATTTGTCATCTGACTTATGGCATCTGAGGCGTACTCTTACATGGTCTATTAAATGCATCTCAGTAAAATGATGAAAATGAATAGTGCAGCCTAAAACCTGACAGTGAGGACATACGGTTTTGAAGGCGAAATATGGCTTTCAAGTTAGAAAGTGGCATCACATATTTAGTACCGTGAACACAGACTTTAGGAATCAAATCAATCAAATCAATTAAATTTGATCAACCCAGAGCCAGACTGAAAATCTTCTGAATCTTAAATAGGCGAGCGTGCAGCTGGGGCACGCAGAGCTCGGCTCCATTATGGTCGAATTGCCATTTCTGCTCCTATCAGCAAGATGAATCCAGACAGTCGCTCCTCAAATTGAATATCTGCAGCTCAGAGCACCTCAAACAACCTCCAGTTCTATATTAATATTGAAGTATTCTTAAATTTGAATTTTAGGTGATTTGGTTCATGCTGAAGCTCCTTTGACTCGAGTGCAATTCTGGTATTGTGCGTCTATGTCTTTATTGCAAAAGTCACAGACATTTCCCATCAGGAGACTCAATTCAGTATTGAAGTTATTCTATTCTGCCTCCTTACATCACACTGGTGGCCTTCATTTTCAGTTTTCCAGATTAGTGTGGAAAAACAATTTAGGTTGTGGCAACTTATTAATTCAACTGTCAGTGATCTCTAAAGAACTGACCTTGAATGAGCTGCATTTAAACTGATAATCCTTAAACATTTCAGTTAAATCAAGCGCCAACCCGTAGCTGCTCTTTCTCTAAAAGCCACATCAGAACTGTCATAAAGGGAGACTTCACCACTTTTCCACATCAAAGTCTGTTTATGGGTCTTGAGGAGCTTTAGTAGATCCAGGGGGAGCTACATAAAATTTGCTAAATGTTGGTTGAAGCTGAAAACTACAAGTTTGAAAATGAATAAAAAAAGATGCCAGCTCACCAGACCTCTGTGGGCTGCTGCTCCTCATCTTGGTTTTAACTACCATTTTAAGCTACATTACCTGCTATTATCACTGCACATGAATTTCACACTATATTGTAAAAATGACTTTGTGAGGGCACTGTGAATCAGGTTTTGTTGAGGAAGAAATATATTTCAATGTCTGTGATTACACTGCATAAAAGGTGGTGCACATGCATTACTCCTAATGCACACTTCACCTTTATTCCCAATGCTGCTTCACAATAAAAGCCATTGGCTGAGACGCAGGGCTGCTTGAAAAAAGAATAAAAAATGTGTCTCCAAGACCAAACAATGTGAGCTTGTTTGACTGGGACATAAACAGACACACCAATTGTTGCCTTAATTTCTGCTTCAGTTCTGACAAAATAGCTGCTAGAGGAGTGTTTACTGTGGCGTTAAGCCGCACTTGCTGGGACACAATAATCACAGGTGTCACCAAAGCAAGACTTGAACACTTACTTGAATGAAAACAGGAGATTGTACACTCCATGACAGGAGTTTTGTGATCCTTAAACATTCATATACTAATATGCCTGCATATTTGGAATAAAATTGAATAGAGTGAAACCTTGGAATAAGAATTTTACACTCGGAGATCAGAGAGGCTTTAAAGACACCCTCAGATAATGATAAAAAAACATTTTTTTTTACTGAATAATTACAAAATTCAGATTTGGTCTTCGGGGTGCAGTGGTTACTGGGGGTATCTAAAACTCATCTTGCAGCAGAAAACATCATCATTGGCGAGTCGCACTCTTTGTTAGAGCTCGTCTGTTGTATTTCATACAAACCACTAAGATATCATCTCTATGGCTCATCTCTTTTCTCCAGACAAGAGAGAGATTTTCATCATATAATGAGACCTAACTGTGGCCATTGGGGAATACTCATTGTAAAAAGTGATATGTTGTTTATGACCGGTTTTGTCATAAAACCAGTAAGGAAAATTTCAATGAAATCTCCTGACTGTAGACTCATGACATTTTCATAAAATGTGGATCAGTGAGATGTCTGTCAACGGTACAGCAGGTTGACCTATAATGTACTCTCTGTCTCATGAATAAACACACATCTTTTCAATAGATACCAGCATGATTGCCTTTGTTCAAAGCAGCATACCTTAGGTTGGCCAATTGCTTATAATATTCAGTTTTTCTTGCTGGTTTATTTCTATTCAAAACCTATTTGCTTGACAGTGCTGGTTTCCAACCATCTGCGCTCATACACAAAGCAATTATATCTACCAGAGTTAAAGCGGTGGTGGAGCGCACGTAAACAAACGTTGATGGCACTGTCTCTGTTTCTAATGACCTTGTTGGACTTTCAGACGCAGTCTCCCAAATGATCATTTTCATCGCTGTAACATCACGTCTTTGCTCGTCGGTTGTTGTCATTGAAATCCTTTCAGAAAACGCACAATGTTCCGAGTGCGTGTAAAATTATGTGGAGCATAAAAGCAAACTACGTGTGACATTGTCGTTTTGCAAAGAACACAGCCTTGAAGCTTGCACATCTTTTGTGTCTCCATTTTTCTCTCCGGTTCACGTTTTCATTCCGCCGTTTGTTCTGCTTTTGCTGCGGATCTGAAGCGGAGCAGCGGCTACCTCCAGCTCTCATTTCTGCCACTGAATTCGATCCCTTTGCCTCACCCACTTGTTCAGAGCGTTCAAAAGTATTTGTATTCAGGACGAGAGCACCGGCGCTGATGACCATCACATTATCAGTAATAAAATTCGCTAGCACAACAAAACACACAGGCTGTGGAGAAAAACCACTGCTGTTCCACTTTGTTTTTTTATTGCATGCTGGTGTGTGTGTGTGTGTGTGTGTCTGTCGGTGTAGGTGTACGGAGAAGCGCTCCACTATCATCCTTGAGGGTAATGTAATATGTGACCCGGAGGAAATTGAGCCCTCTTCAACAGACCTTCCGATGCCCCTGTCCCTTTGTTTTTTTCCCTTTCTGCTGCTGCTGAAACAAAATAAGACAAAATAAACGGTGGGTTACGTCTCACTGCAGTCGGCCATCAGACAACTATGTTTTTGTCTTTTTGACTAATGCGTTGATCTGAGGATAACCTGCTTTCTGCCGCATTCAATCTTTCAGACTCAAAGGTATCATCATTGTAAGAAGCTTCCAAAACCATTCCCTCCACTCGAGACGGCTCTCTGGAAGCATTAGCTGCTCTTTGCCTTGCCACAGCCAGACAGTTCTTACACTAACGTGGAGGCCCTGGAGAATGAAGTGCAGCGGATTTTTACTTGGTGTGTTCAACGTGCCGGCATGTTGGGAGCAAGATGAGGGGTCAGCTACAGTGCAATCTCGCTTGCATTTTAGTTGATAGCATACTGGGTTTCAGGCACACAGGGTCGTAGTGCAGTCTTGCTCTCTTGCAGTGTAGTGGTTAGGTGGTTAGTTCAAAAAAGAAAAAAATCTCAGCATAAAACCTGCTGTGAAATCACAAGGCACGTAAGGAGGAAAACTCATTGAGGGTGGTTACAAAAAAAAAATCTCTGACTTATCGTGACACTGCAGGGTCAAAATATGAACTGTGGGAGACAGTAAGCATGTTAGTTACATAATAGACTCCAAGCTGGGATTTGGCTTCTCCTTGCATGAGATATGCTTTAGTTAACATGGTGGTAACATTCTTAAAAAAAAAATCATTTTTGATAGGTAATGTAATCTTGTAAGATGATTTGTTTAGCACATGGAAACGTTTTATTTTTAACAACGTGGATACAAAGCCGAAATTAGTGCGACATTAACTGAAACCATGCGGCAGGTTTTTGTGATTGTATGCATGGGAGCTATGACATGGGGTGGAAATGTGAAGCTCAAGGTTTCATCTGAGGTTTTTCTAAATAAAAGGCTGTGTAAAAATGCCAGGCATAAAAAACAAACAACAAAACCCCATCTTGATTGGAACACATAATGCGCTACGGTGAATTTGCTGACTTTTTAGAGCTGAGACAAGAGCTAGTGTCTGGTTTAAGGAATTTGTTTCAAGGGGCAGCAACGATATTAAAAAAAGACATTTTCATGGAAAACCTTGTTGATTTTTTTTCAGATAGTCGATGCTTTGACAAATTCTACAACTGAAGTTTAAATTTTATTTATTTGCTCAACAAAAAAAAAAAGCTTAATCTTTTTTCCCCAATAAATGATAACAATCTGTCTTCATGTTTACATGAGTAAAATCTATCTATCTATCTATCTATCTATCTATCTATCTATCTATCTATCTTAGTTGGCAAAAACCCTAATTACTTTACTTCTGTTGCTTGTGATCTCCTAATGGCAGCTGTAATTTAAGAATTTGGCGATATTGTTAACACACTGCCAATAAAAATAAAATTCTTGGGTAGAGTTAATACATTTTGGAATAATAGCATTAAGGCAGTTCACATAGGTTTGTTCCACTTGCAGCCGCTGAAAGAATCAATCATTCCGTCTTGATTATAAGCGAGGTTTGCCTTTAAAGAATTTGGCCAAAAGGATTATTGTTATGGAAAATCGAAAGAGGCTGGATTTCTGTCATAAAGGCTTCTTAGCAGAGCTCCCTCCAGGCAAAGTGCTCTGTGAGTTTACTCTGTAGTTACTGCAACTATAGGGAGTTAAGTGTATATGACGCTATAGAAAGGCGACCTGCTGAGACAAAGCTAATACTTTCTAACTCTCCGGTTTGAACATTGTTAGAAACAATCAAGTATTGAGTTATTTTGTTTTTAACATTTAGATGCATAAATGCATTTCATTACTGATGATTGCAAATAAAAGCTAGATTTTGAATTCTTGAATGGTGTTTGATGATATTTTATATCCGGGGCTTTTGTGGGTCGGTTGGTAAAGCGGTCATTTCTACGAACCGGCTGAAGACACTGAACCCCAAATAGGCTCTCAGTGGTTTGGTTTCTCAGTGGTTGAGCGCCTTTAGTGCATTTGGTCCATTAGTGTGTGAATGTGTGTGTGAATGGGTGAATGTGATGAACAGTATAAAGCCCTCTGAAGACTGCTTAGGTGGAAAAGCGTAATATATAAGTGAAATCCATTTGCCATTTCTTAGATGAGACACTATTGACACACTCCGATCACTTTGTTGTTGTTAGTCTGTAACCAGAATAATATAACAACACATGCAATAACCTGTGCTTTGGATGAGGAATGTGAGGCATTGCAGCAGGGTAGGTGGCCTATAAATAGCAAATAGCCCAGGGGCCTCCAGAAGTCTTTGGTTAGCCTTGAAACACACATTCACAAACACACACATGCATTCATTGAGTTGCATCTTGTTATTTTCGATTAAGTGATTAAAAATAAAATTTACATTATTTTGGCATCTGTGACAGCAGCATGTACGAAGTTGGCTTTGCCTTTTATATAGCCTGTGCTGCTTTTCCTCATATTTACATGGCTCACTGTGACAGCAAACATTGACCAATGTACTGCATGTGCATTTCACATAGTGCATTATGGCATTGTGGACATTGGAAAGCTGAAGTGCTGTCTGCATCATTTATGTCGCAGTGAACTGAATTTCTTGCTCAGAAGCATTAATCTCATAATAACCCACAATGCAAAATCTACAATCCAGGTAATTGAACATGTATGAGTGAATTCTTTGAAGTGTTTTTTTTTTCCCTCCTCAGACTTGTTTGATGGCAGGCTGTGCTGTGCCTGTAAACCCTGGTCCATAATCATATACAGTAGCTATATTAGCACAGATCTAATTCATCACATTTTTAGCCCTTTTGTAACTGACACAACCGCTGCTGCCAAAAAGACACTACAAATTTATCTGCTCTTTTTTTATAGGACATAAAAGTGAGTCTTAGGACAGAAATTTCAAAGTGAGATATGAGAGAGAAACTACTCTAGTGTCAGTGCTTTGATGGAGCCAGTTTAAATAGCGTAGCCAGTTTGACGAACATTGGAAAGGATGGGCCAACGCTTTATATTCCTTCAGCAGAATGCAAGCTATAATCACATCTCGTAAAATAACCAATGTTGATCAAATTATCAAGCACAACAAATTGTGATGATTGTCTTAAATCTTAAGCAATTTATGCAAACTATGATGAGACAGTATGCAGAAAACTGCTGCAATTACCATTGTCACAAAAACAAGGCTTGTTACATTGGATGCTTTATGCTACTCAAATAAACAAGAACCTTGTAGAGAAAGATAAGGAGATTTGCAAAGATGATTCATCACACTGTTGATGTGTGTTTGTGATACAACAAACACAGCTGCACCAATTCTGTAGCATTTCAAACAGCAACATAGGGAAAGGGCATTGAAGACTGATACTAATGGGCAGATGAAGGGGTTTAATGATGCACAGAAGCTGCAGCACATACATAGTTTGTGTAGGATCCATCATCCCACTCGCTGTCACAAGAAAACCACCAACTGTGCCACCAATAACTACAGCAGCAGCCACTCAAGCTGTAAAATCACAAAAAAAAAAACCAAAAGAAAAACCAACCTAAAAAAACCCCACGAATACATTCATGCTAGGCAACAACAAGCCCAGTATTCAATATCGAAACCTTAACACATAGGTATCTTGTTATATCAGGAAAAAAAAGTAATGCAAACAGCAGGTGAAATCTTGGAAGGAAATATCTTACCATGGCCCCCTCTGGTAAGAAAAGGCATCCTGTTGATAGCAATGGGAACAGTACCATGCCTATTGTGGAAGTGGTGGACATGGTGTGTGGTGCTGAGACTAGAGGAGACACGTGCTGTTCCAGTCTGGATGGGCAGTACAGTTAGCAAGGCGAACCAAAAGGCTAGTCTGGAGCAATAAGTTAGGCCCATTCCTAAGCTGTACCGTGACCAGCTGCTCCACTGTCCAAGCACAGAGGTGGCTGCAAAGAGTCTACCCATGTGTGTTAGATCCACATGGGCCCAGGATAGACAATTTGGCCAAGATTTGGCCTCTGGCAGCTCAGCTTTAAGACAACAGGGCATCTCACTGATCAGTGGGGCCCATTTCTCTCCTAACCCCTCAGTTTGGGTGAGGAGTTAGTAAATGGTGGAAAAAATATCCTTTGAGCTTGTACGAAAAAGACAAAACCGGTTTTAAAAGAGACGATCAGAATCCAGTTATTGTGGAAGAACCTGAATGGGAAAAAAACAATCTAATATTGGTTAACATTTTGCCACGAAAGGATGCCTACTGCAAAGAAAATCCATTTGTAAAATTTCTCTAAAAAAACCCATCCCAAAGCACATTCTTCCAAAAGTGATCCAGGTGTATCCAAAATACAGGAGAGGTACACATCCAAATGAAGAATCGAGGCGAATCCAGCTGCGATTTCAAACAGACGAGTTGTTCGACCATGATATTTAGGCATGGAAAGTGGCAGGACTGAGATTCATGTGATAAGAATTCTGATAAGAGTCTCCATCGCCCACAGGTAGAGCTCGAGGGCAGCTGAGCCTGCCCACTAAGAAGAGTGCACCTCCACCGCAGTAGAAAATAACACACGCTTCCGTGGGAAATTGGATCATCTCATTAAGCAAATGAAGAAAAAAAAAATCACAAGCAGATAAAAATACGTGCAAGTGAAAATGCAGCGATGAAGGGTGATGCAGGAACCAGCGCTTTTGTTCCCCTTTAGCCAGGGAATGAGAAGAGAACAGGGATAGGGAGGGGGTAGAAGGAGAGAGAGCGAGAGGGGGAGAGAGAGAGAGAGAGAGAGAGAGCGCGAGGGAGACCGGAGAGAGGGAGGCAGTATCTGCAGCAGCGCGGTAAAGGAGAAAATCCAGAAAATAAATAAATAATTTCTCAGCAGCTCCTCATTCAGTCTCTCACAGGCGCAGCAAATCCAGCGAATGGCAGTCTGTGGTGTGGCAGAGATCCACCACAATGCAGCCGCAGCAGCCGAGTGTTTCTATCTGAAATGAATGTCAGATCCTTCCCTCACGCTCCACCTGCTCAGTCTCACGCAGTACAGACTACTGCTGCATTCCCCCTCACTGCTGCTGCTCCTTTTTTTTTTTCCTCCTTTATTCTCTCCGGTTACCTTGTCCAGATCTGCTGTACTGCCTCTGTCGGAGGACGATTAACGTGACAGCCGCATGTGTCTGCCTCCGAAAGAGAGCAGGTGATTCTCTCACATCAGATGGCTGGGATGGCAGAGGCTGAGATGTAGCCTTGGACTGCTGCAGCAAAAAATTATGCTAATTAAAAAAAAAAAAAGAAAAAAAAGCACCGTCGTATCATAATGAATCCGGAATGCGTGAAATTCCAGGGCAACCTGGACCTCAGCAGAAATAACCTTACTTCAGAGTTTTGGTCTAATGAATGCAAGATAAAGGAGCTCTGAAGGCATACTGTAGTCAGAGGCTCTGATCCGGTGAGGCACAGCATGTGCCTCTGTGTGTGTTTCTGTGCATGTGTGCGTCTGAGAAAGAGAGTCTGTGAGCAAATGAGTGAGGAAGGGGGGAGGGAGGAAAGAAAGGGTGGGTGAGCAAAAGCAGGCGGGAGGGAGACACAGGAAGAGACAGCGAGAGAGAAAACAGGCAGCCTCGGCGCAAACACACGGCGAAATAGTGAGGCAAGTAAATGGGTTGTGTGGATAAATACATGCTAGAGATTCACAGTGCACTGGCTTGCAGGTCCTGGCGGTAACACGCAGGAATCATACTGCAGAGGAGGAGCCTGATTTAGGTGAGCTGTCAGAGCTGTTACAGAATGAACACAAGGGTATTGGTATGGACGGGGCTTCTAACATAAAGACTCGGAAACTACAAGAAGCATGAACGATTGAAACACAAATACCTGTCAGAATGATGTAAGGCAGCTCACTACCAGGAAGTTATAGGGCTGTGCTTTCTATTTTAGGGAAATCAGCACCAGCAAAATCCAATCTTAAAACCTGCCATTTCCCCAGCATTGATCCTATAGATTTGGTGTTTTTACCCTCCAAATCAATGTACCCTAAGACCTGCCTGATGTGTTCACCTCATATCTGTATACAAGCCCTGCTCTCGTGCTGTTTAACCATGCAGAACTTATTCTGAG
>OMNM01034459.1:0-13448 GCA_900302745.1 Parablennius parvicornis | reverse complement strand
TTTGAAGTTCTCCGCTTTCTATGACAACAGAACATGTTTAGCACAAAGGCAGAGAGGAGGCAGAGGGCTTGTTATCCAAATTAAATTATAATAATAAAATTATATCACGGGTGATACCTCCCACAGTCATCATGCTGAAAAGAAAAGATGACATTTAGACAAAATTCCAAGATAAGACTCATGGTGATAAAAAAAAAGGCAAAATGCCACAAAAACAATTTTATTTTTCAAATAAAGCACAATTTTGTCTGATGTTCACTAATGAATTAAGGTCCAATCATCACTCTGTTATTATTTAGTATTGAAATCGATCTGAAACGCAAAAACTTCAAGGTAGGTCTGCAAAAAGGTTTGAAAACTGTTAATTCACTGCTGAAGCTCCCAATTTAAATTGACCTACACATAATCAGATTACAGGGGGAGCATTTAGTTTTAATATGCATAACTGGTGTCAGTCACCTGAGGGAAAAAAAAATCAACCACTGTTGATTGTCCAACCTTCAGAGGCTTGTGCTCTGTGTGCATCTGTGTGTGTGATAGTACAGAGAACGTACCATACGCTTTGGTAATGATGTCATCAGGCGAGGACAACAGCTCTGTTAGAAAGGTGAGCTTCAGACATTATAGTAAGCAATAAATCCTACACTAATCACTGCTCCTTGACAAGCGCTGATAAGTCAGACAGTAACAATAAAACCACCGCCTTCAGTTTTAGCTGCTCTCCTCTTTTTGTCAAATTTTGCCTGTGAGATGGTGCTTGTGTGTGTGTGTCTGTGTCTGTGTGTGTGTGTGTGTGTGTGTGGGTGAGTGCAAATTAATTGTGTGTGTGTACGTGCACGTGCGTGTATGCTTAACAAGCAAGGCGTTATCTGGCAGGGGAAAATAAATGATATGAACAGGCAGCGAGCAAGTGGGTGAGAGAGACTGAGAGAGAAAGTGAGATGCACATGCAAGTGAGATCACTTAAGTGTTTGAGCTGCAGCAGATACCACGCAGACAGTTGTCAGTGATACCATCGTCTCTGTGGGAGGCTGGCGCTGTTCAGATGAGGAGTCCGATTTTCTGAATGTGCTGCCATTTTCATCACTTTGCCCAGGAGTGTCATGGGTGGGGGACCCCTCCTGGTTTTCTTTGTCTGTGCCACTGGATTCTGGAAAAAAAAAGTCAGTTTCCAGTCCTTTAAATAGTATGAGAACTTAAAAGAAATCAAACATGATTTAATGGCAAAAGTACTTTAACGGTGATATGGCTTTAGGTTTTATATAGTCCCTGCCTAAAATGCAGAAGCCAGGTGAGAGAGAAAATATAGCACGTAGACCAGCTAAACAGAGGGGGGGGCCAATAGCCATCTGACAGAGAAAATATTATATACAATTTCATGTGTGATTCATAGATAAGAGTGTACATCAGTTAAAAGAAATAACTGAAAACTCCTTAAAAAAGAGTTACTAATAAATGAAAATTTATATATATATATATATATATTATCTTGTGCTTTAATTGTAAATGTCTGTCTCAATTTGGCTGTCTAAAGTACATATTGTTAAATTACTGTGTCACAATATATCTGCTGAAGTGCACACATGTTGCTTTTCTTCTCTTTCAGTTATTATTGCATGCCATATAAGGTTGGTACTTAGAATCTGGCCATGGGTTCGAAAGATGAGCATCCAGTGTAAAAACAAGCCAAGTTACTGACTGTGGCAACCCTTGTTAAAGGGAGCCAGCAGAAGAGACACTTCTTCGTTATCGAAGTCTGGTGCATTCAACTGCTAACACTCCACTGCACACGCTCCTGTTAGGGGGATAACACCACATTAAAACTACTGTGGGTATGAGTCAATGTCAATGTTATTTACAGTCTTTTATTATGCTGTCAGGCGGACAGTTAGTAACATGTAGTGGTGCCACAGTGATACGTTACTTTGGAATGCATTAAACTCAGCTCTAGTTGAAAGTAAAGTTAACTATCAATCTGTCAGGGAATGGCCGGCCAGTTGAAAATCCTCCAAGGCAAAACTGCTAAAAGGATGAGTCAGAACGACTCAAACTGTTCTGTTGCCTTTAGAAGTGTAGGACACCAAAATAAAAAATGTGCTCATGATCTGAACCCCAAATTCTGGCATGCCCTCACTTTTTAAAAAGTTCGAGCTGTGTTTTGTCAAATTATCAGTGATGATGGTGTACTGTACAAAGGTTTTAACAAAGTACTGAAACAAGGAACAAAGAAGTGATTAAAGTTCAAAAGAGTTCCGATATGGCAACACAGAGTTACACCGTGGCACAGGATCAACTGGTTGCTCACCTTCGTTCGCCTGGAAGTAGAAGACAGGGATTATTACATGGTGCTTTCCAGTTTTGCTGGCCACTTCCTTCTCATGGTCCAAAACAGAGAGGCGCACAAATACATCTTCATTAGACGTTTGGAACTGAATAGTTGCAAGGACGACAGTTGTCACCTGTACGCAGTACCTGCAAAACAATGGAAGGTGCTATTTTACATTTGTTTAATGGAGTTCTTACAATATCGCAGTGGATGAGTACAGAATATATCTTTTCAATTATCTATGTTGCACACAATTCTCTCACCGACATATGAGATCTTTGTCATTTGGAATATAGTAATCCTGGAATTGCTTCACTGAGAATGAGTTGAGCGGAGTCTCGTGGGTGGGTTTTAAAAGTGGTTCCTTGCAGCCAATCAGGCACATCTTCCATTTGGCACCAGCAGGGAAACATTCAGGTGTGAAAAGCTCTGCTACAAAAGTATATCCAAGCTGGGATAAGAGATACATGAAATTTAATCAGTGAATCAAATAAAATGTTCTATCAGAGCATTAATCAGAAATTAATTGAAACTTGATGAATATAAAACATATAAAAATGTGTAATGTACAAACCTTATTGGGTTTATATACATGTGGTATAACTTTATGAAGGACCATGTCAAGCTCCTCCCCTGTGTCATTGTTAAAGACATGTAACAGACAGTTTTTGATGGGGGAGGTGACCTTTGGAACCACCTTCCTCTCCTCTTCAACCAAAAACACCTCTCTGTACAAAACACACGTGTGAATTAGGTGAACAAAGAAAATATCAAAATCTAAGGTCTGAGCCCATGTAGTATTTTGCAACATGCTTTGGTATGGCAATGACATGTTTCATGTAAGACAAATGAGAGGCGATCTTTTATAACATTAGTGATTTGAATCTGGAGTCAACAACTTTATAAAGGTGAGGATAAACTTGACATTTGAGTTACAAAGTTTTCAAACCTAAACACCAACAGCCAGGAGTTGGCTGTGTCTGGAAGCGAGACGGTGTATTCTGTAAAGGCGATTCTAGTCGATTCGTCCTGTTGACAAGGGTAAAGCTCTGCTTTCCTGTCCGAATTTTCTATGATGTACCTGCGCATGAAACAAAATGGGTAACTTAGAAACACAAAAGATAGATAAAACCATGTATACTGTGAAGATTTATTTCAAGAAAAACAAAAATCCATTGTGAAGAAATCCCACAAATGTAGATGATAATTTGTGAAATCCAGCAAAACAATCAAATTAAAAGACTGCTGGGAGCAGGAGGAGAGGAAATGCACTGTGCCTCTCAGCATGGTTTGTGACTGAAGTGGATATTTCTGTCAGTTAAGAAAAAAAAATAAAACACATGCTCAGAGGTTCACGGCACCGAAGAAACCTTCCCCCATTCACCCTCCGTACACACATTGACTGAGCTCGCCATCCTCGTGCACACACACACACTTCCTCAGGCAGCAGGTCATACGGCAGACGCTGCTAGCCGATTGGAACGAGGAGAGTATAAACAGCAGATGGTACCACTGGGAAAAGATGGAACACAATGTGGAAAATGCTCCCTGCATGGCCCCCACAGGCTGCCACAACCAGGAAAGGGAGCAGATTCTGGGCATGCGGTGCAACAGTGAGGCTAAATGCATGCCTTACAATATACATAGAATATACATAATTGTATTGGCACAGGCATGCTCTCAGATATTGACTTTTTATTAATAAAATTTTAATGTAATAAATAGATATAAATAAACAGATTCAAACAGATGCTTTTTTTCTTTTTGTCATAACACATATCAAAAATGTTATCTTTAATATACCGCAGCAGGAAGGCAGCAAGGTTGTCTGCATCTGATTCAATCTTCTGCCACAGGTCTGAAAGAAGCTTGGAGGCAGCGAGGTTCTCCTTCGTTCCTGTGTGGGAAAGTGGCAGCCATTAAAGATGAAAGACAATGCATGTTGCTGTCAAACATTAAACAACTGTTGTAGCTGGCCTACTTCTGAGAAGGGAAGAGAAATGGCTAAATGCATTCTTGCATCATTCAAGGGGAGAGAGAAGTGATAGGAGGAGATTATTCTCACCTTGGCTTTAACTTTCACACATCTCACGAGACAGGTGACCGCAATGACACAATAGGACCTCCGAGAAAGAAATCTAGTGTTTGGCGTGCTCGTATGTATGTGCGCGTGTGTGTACACACTGGCAGGTTACACAGAAAGCTAAATGGTAGCCTTTTTATTCTCCTAATCTTCCATAAGGTGAAAGGTGTCTTCAATCTCCCGATGTCTCTCGATGGCCTTTGCTTTTTATTCCACCCAAACTCCCATCCTTCTAAATCGACCATCATAATGTGCCGAGCTGGGCTTTTAAGAGATGAAGACCTGCTGTTATCTTCATAACCAATACGAGAGCACAGACAAACAAAAAAACAGTGAATAGGACAGAGTGAATAGAGAACACTTAGCATGTAAAGCCAATGACTAAATGGGAGTTTTACAGTGTTTTGTTTTGTTGTTTTTTTTTCGTCACATTGCACATAAAAAAAAAAAAAAAAAACAAGTGTGCAAAGGAATTTAGCCATATGAAAACAGTTGTGAGTCATGTTTAAATAAATATTTTTTAGAGGGTTGATGGTCTGTCTTTCTGCACCACCATGGCGGTGTATGGTCATTATTATAAGTGCCTGTTTTCAAAGCTGCACTTTGCAAATCAATGAATAAAGTTTCCATGGACACAAACAAAACAGGCCCATTTCATAGAAGCCAAGCTGTTTAGTCCATTGGTGTACGGAAGCTCACACTAATGTCACAGAAGAAAGTTATTTTTCAGCACTGTTGGCCGATGGGTTTTGTAATATTGTAGGTGTTTTTAAATGCTGATTCTGCAATTTTAAAGCATTAAGCAATCAATTTATTTCTCATTATTGCATCAGAAAAGTGTTGTTTTCTGCAAATCTGCATTAATGAGATTGTTCATTCATTCATAGGTGCAGCCTACTCAGAGGGTTACAGTTGGGACTGTTGTGTATTAAGTTTTCAGCCACAGAAATAAAATAAAAAAAACACATGAGCTACATTACCTCTGACAGCATGTGATTTGAGGAAAATGTGAGGGGAATGTGAGGGGAAAAAAACAGGATGGTCTCCTACCTGCAAAAATGCAAACTGGTTCTAAGTGTAAATCATCAAAAAGAAACATTATTCGTTGGCAAGCTTGCTGAATACATTTTCAAAGAAGGAGCTTCTTCTCTGCTGTCTGTTTAATCTTCCCTACTGTCCCCCTGTATACTCAGTTTTATTTATTTTTTAGTGCCGACCAGTTTGATTATCGATGCAGGAATGTTGTAAGCATGTATGCATGTGTGCTTCCTCTTGGTGTGTGTGTCTACCCTCTGTAGGCACCTTCATCTGTCAAGATGCATTATGAAGAGTGGCAGTCTCATCAATACATATTTGTGCCTCTGCTCAGAGGCCCAATATGAGCCATCAGGCTAAATCTAACAGCAGATTCAAGAAGCAGAATGTCCTTCGTGTGTGTAGGGTGTTTTAGAAAAATAACTAATCATCTATGAGTCAAACAAATTATAGTGCGTGGTTATTTTCTAACGCCGTTATTTATATGATTGTGTTTTCTTCTGCATGCACACGGACATGTTTACCAGGTTTTGAGGCATTAAGGACCTTCCGCACCAAGCGCCCTTTGAATCCAGCCTGCAGAGTGGTCACTGCTTTGACCTCTCTCTCCGTAGGCTGCTTCTCTCTCCACATTTCTGGCGGCTCTGAATCTGAATCCACTTATCAGCGGAGAAATGACAAAAACAAGCAAGTTAGGGGGATTATATTAAATTTTCAAATACCTCTTGATTGAAAGATTTTATGAAAGTTAAAGTTTATGTGGCTGAAATCACATGTTATACATGTTGTAAATTGTGATGTCACAATAAGCATCATGCAGAGCGTTAGTCGAGTGATATTTTGCTACAAACCTGTTGGGTACTTTAGGCTATGGGGTTTCACTCTCGTCAAATAGGTCAGTGTACCGTTTCCTACTGAATGTATTGTATGGATGTACTCATATTATGATGAACATCATTATGTTTCGTCTTATTGGTTCCACTGAAATATCAAGTATCTCTTTCTCCAGAACCCTTGAAATGCATTATATTCTAGGAGAACCCTGCAGGAAACATTAAACATTAAAAAACACAAGCAGCACTTACATGTGGCAAGGTCTTGGTTGATGTTGGCGGCTAAAAGTGATGGATCAGCAGTGAGCGCCTGGACAGCAAGCTGCTTCTCGGCTGTCAGTTTCTGGCCCTCAGCCTTACAGATCATATGGTAAACTGCTGAGTTAAAAACCTAAAATAAAAAACACACACTGACATATATGTGCATTCATCACTGCTAAGATACAGTATGTTAGAAATAGATTACGATAACATTATGAAGTATTTCACGGTGCTTGGAAGTAGAATAAGTCTCTGGCAAGAGATGTATCGTGAAACAGGGTTTACCATTCAATCAACTGCAATATGTTAAGACTTTACAAATAGGAATGTATTAAGCTCCTATTATAGAGAACATTCTCATGCAGAATCCAAATTCAAGAAATGCTATGCCCTTATAACACTGACACAATTCTCTGGGAAACAAAGCTATTGTGTCATAAATTAAACCACATCTGCCTTAATAGCCTAATGCAACATTATTATTCAAAAAAAGATTGAGAACCAACAACATCCCATCAGCATTTCTGGACTCTCCTACTCTCCTATCAATCTACTTACATCTTTCCTTTAAAAAAATAAATAAAAGGAGACCAAAGCCATTTACAAGTGAAACAGATGGACAATCAACATGTACATTAATCAGGCTTTCAGAGTTTATTTTGTCACTTCTGAAAAACTGCAAAACTCTTTCACTAAGCTACACCACCTTCGTACGACAGGACAACATGGCTGCTAAATAATGAACAAATTAGACTGCTCTCCTATCAGATATACAGCATGTACTGTATCTTCTAAGATCTAAAATATTTGCTTAATTTCTGCAGTATTCATGTAACATTAGTTCAGAAGCATCAAATTCGAATCCATTGTATGTTCATCCTGGCGGTGTACTGCTACAACCTGTCTACCTTTTTGTGCTCCCATTTTTCCAGAGTGGTGTTGATGTTTTGGGGCCGGTGAGCCTCGTTCAAGGACTCTCTGAACGCAGGCTGCATCTGTTCATCACCAAATGATGCTACCAGTCTGGACAGAGCACCAAATATGGATGACGCTTGCTCTTTGAAGCGAATACTTTCCTGTTCGAGGAGAAAAGCAGAGAGTAAATCTCTCTGTATCGTCACACGGTAAATGGAACATTAATGCTAACATGTTTTGGTACGCTTCCATGAAGAAACACATCAACACTGTTGACAGGAAATGTGCAAGGACACACAAACTGTATCAAAGTGAAAATGACAGCTGTCATTGTATATAACAAAGTGACAGGAAAAGGTTCGAGTTAAAAGGTTAAACACATTTAAGTCACGTCATGTGACTTTTAAAGGTAAAGCTGTCACAATCTTTCCATGATGTCATTGCAATAAGATGTTGTTCTTTTCTTTATTGTGTACAAAATAAGAGGTCATGGTTGACTGTTATTACAATCACTGGCAGCTGACAGCGAATTTTGCTTCCTTCACCTTTGTGAGGTGTGGCATGACGATTTCTTCTTCTCCAAAGATGAAGGGTGTCCTACTGAACATGTCAACACTGTAGCCCTGTGCAGCGTTAATGAGAACATGCAGCACATGCCGCCTGTTGAGGAGCAAGAAGACACATCATTTTTCTGAGAACAAGTATTTAATCCTTCTTTACCGCACAATATTAATGACTCTCGAACAGTTATTTGTTGCTCATATGGATAATTCTTTATGCAACAGATTCAAAGCTCAGTTGAAAGGTAAAGTTGTTGTAGACTCTTAGATTATATTGTTTTAGGTGGTTTTAGGAGATGAACAGAGAAACATTTTGATAGCATGCACCTGAAATGGAGTTAAACTATCTTTAAACTGGGCCATAAACCAGGATGACAAATGAAAAAATAAAAACAGTCTACTGGATAGAATTCCCTTTCCTGCTCCTTAAATATTCTATTCCTCTGTAAAGTAACACTAAGTGGGTCAAACAGTCAGAAATGCAGTAGAATAATGCCTCTCTGCCAAATGTCAAGCTGAGTTCATGAGGTCTGGTCAAGCACAAGAAAGTAGAACCCCCACATCCTTGGCCCCATTAGCTTTACATAATTAAACCATCACAGCCTGACTACGTGGATGAGCACTGAGGTGAAACTGAGCTGGTGCTACATAGCCACACAAAGGAAAACACATGGGAGTGAGAAAAAGAAGAGAGAAGAAATGAAGACAGGAGATAGAAGAAAAACAAAAAAGTAATATGTGACAGGAAAATGATGGCAATTACAAAAAGACATGATAAATGTTTAAAAGTAATACTGAACTGCAATTTGATAAAACACCCATGTCAGTGGTGAGAAATGAGATGAAATATTGAAATGTCTTTTAAAAGTCATGCTTTCCAAAAGCGTGGAAATATTAGCCACTACGGCTTGGAGAAAGAGGACTACGAGGCACATGGACAATGTCGGGTTGAGTGCTATGTGTGTGATGATGGCTCGATGGTAATTGCACTGCAGCACACCTGCACCTGACCCCAGAAACTAGGCCCTCTGCTTCTAGGCCAAGTCGCACCCAACAATAGAGAGTAGGACAGATGCTTTTTTACTGTTTTTCACTCTATCTGAGCTCGTCGGATATTCTCTGCTCACTTTAATGATAGAGTTAAGTGGATTTCTGCATGGCTGTGAAAACCACAAGAGTGCAACTTGCACATTTCCTTAATTTTCTCCTCTTCACCGAAACCTCCCAAGAGCGCCGCGCAAAAAGACGCACATTTTTAGAACGGGTCCTCACGATGGGAATTAGGTGCAGCTTACAGTAATTTCAGGTCATGAGAGGTAAATGTGAATGTGGATGAAATACTGTGAAAATCTCTTTAAAATGGGTCAGATATTGTTGAGACCTAATTTATTGGTGGATAAAAGAATCGCTGTTTCATATCATTATTTGCACATGTAAGAAATAAGCAAAATTCATATGAGATTAGAACGGTCTCTTTTTCCTTATATAGGGTTTAATATAGTACCATTTTCTGGAAAATAAAACCCTACAAGCTGTTTCAATAAGTATTTGAAGCAGCATGTTATGGAGATACAATTGCAGTGTTTCTTTGATTCAGCTGACCTTTTGTTTTTTGATCAATAGATAAACTTACCCTGGGGGTAAGTTGAGCACAGCTGCCTTTGAGGAGGTGGTCGCAATAGTGAGTATTGGGAGATTATACTGCAGATCCGTCCAGGAGTACGGCGCAACATGAAGAACTGCAGACCGCTGAGCAGCTGGCATTTTCTTTTCTATGAAAAATGTAAAAGGGGGGGAAAAACACATTAAAACATCACGAGTACAAAAGGTCTTATTCATTCCAAATATACTGTATAGGTTATCCCGTCTATAAATTATATATTGCGTGGTGAGAGTGTGTGGGGCCCATGCAGGTGTATAATACCCTCAGGTGGCGGATCGGAGACCAGACCGGAGAAGCTGACGAGGATCTGGGAAGGTTGCAGGCCATCCACACACAAGTAGCAAGTCCCTCTCACCTCTACACACTGCTGGAAGGAAGACACACGTGGACACTGGAATTAGTTAACAGTATAAAGGCATACAATGAAAGCACCGGTGAAAGAGGGAAGAGGCAGGAAGCCTCAGGGAGCAACGGCAGATGAACTGATAGCAGGCTGACTTAGAGCAAAAAAAGCTGAAGGAAAATCCAGCAGATTGAAACAAAAAAAAAAAACATTAAGGCGTGAAAAGGAATGCAAGATGAGAAATGTGACGAGACAGAGAAGAACGCAGTGAGTCAAAGGAAGAACTGAAGTAGCACCTGGACAAGGGAGATGTCGCTAGTGGAATCTGCCATGTTGAAAAGGCAGCAGGAAACATAAAAAAAAGACAGAAGGAGTGAAAAAACATTCTAGTCTGGAATAATAAGCACAG
This sequence comes from Parablennius parvicornis, assembly GCA_900302745.1. Lineage (NCBI taxonomy): Eukaryota > Metazoa > Chordata > Actinopteri > Blenniiformes > Blenniidae > Parablennius > Parablennius parvicornis. Next base: position 3,020 of record OMNM01034459.1, on the reverse strand, counting down.
TCGAGGCCTCTCTACATGCAGACATGGAAACACAACTATTTCCACATATAATCTTACACTGATACCACAAAAGATCTCCAGTGATGCTTCCCTCCACAATCTCACTTTCTTTCTTTTTTTTCACTTTTGACAAACCGGTGAATAAAAAACCTGAACAGATGATGGTGATCATTTTTTACAACACGGACTCACAATGAATCCTCTAATCATCTCTAAGCATCTAACAAGATGTTGGACATATTTTCCTTACTTTTATTTATTCAGCTATGGAACAAGGGCTTCAGTTTTGTAGAAGATACAAAAAACAAGCCATCTGCACTTGGTCACCGCTGTAAATGGTTTACTGGATGTAGACCACAGCGGAGACCGATAAAGTCCAGTTTAATCTGTTTGATAAATGTATAAATGAAATGTTTGAACAGGAATTTTTGAAAAGGCTCAGTGGACTTTGTGTTGTGTCCAGAGTGCACAGCGGTGCAGCACATCCACAGAGCAGCATTACCCACGACTGTCAACACGCTATTTATATGCTTGCTCTGAAATTAGACTGATTGTTACACCTTGTCACAATTGATAATCAATCAGTTCTATCCGCCACTCTGTATCGTTCCAAGATGAAAGTATGATATATAAACATCGTGCTGCTGATTCACTAGTAATGGCTCACTAAACAAACTGGCCGTTTATGATCACGTGGATCAATAAGTGTGATATGTGAATTCAATGTCTGAGATGAATCAGTCTTCAGCTCACCACCACACAATCTGTGCCACCAGGTTTCTCGTCTCCAAAATGTGCGTGCGCAAGGTCCAAAGTTTTGCATGTCGGTACGCACATTCTCCCGCAAAGTTTATTTTCATAGATCATAAACTTTGCGTAGAAAGTGGCACACTCATCTTTCAGGACCTGTTTTGTGGGTATGCAACATTGATAAATGAGGCCCCAGGTCTTTAGGAAATTTGCTTTGTCACATTGGATTAGATTTAAGCCTTCCATAAACATTTTTCTTTACAGATTTGGATGCATAGCATTGTCTAAAATGTCACACTAAATGTTTGATATACCTGTGGAAAGGTGTCTGAGTAAAGAACCTGAGATCGGTCATTAAATCATGTAGACCAATACTTTGATCCATACAGTCTGTGTAGAGATATACCTTTGTAGATGTCGATGGTTGAACGAACAGCATTAAACAGGATTTTGCTGGAGAGTGCAGTAAAACGTATGTGTCAATTAAAAAACCCAGTGTGCAGGTGTTTTTTTTTTTACTTCAGGGCTTGCCACAGCAGGAGATCCAGCGGTGAGAGCAGCCAGCGATGCAGTAGAGCTGACACCTATTGCAGTTTCAGACAGCACGGTACTCTGCACACAATAAAAGCTAAGTTACTTGTATTCTATGTGGTACAGTGACCATATGTGAATCAAAGCACAGATGTATGGAAAAATAAGCTGAAGGTTAGTGATTGCTGACTGTGGTCACTGAACCTGTAATACCTTTGTGCTGACTCATCGTGTGTGATAATTTGTACCTTAAAATGTAATTTCTTGATACGATGTTGGTAGGTCTGTGGTTTATGAAATACAAAAAGAGTCCTAAAAAAGAAAACACAAATGAATGGTTAAGCTGAGTTGAACAAAAAAAAAAGTAGCCACAGTTATGTCATTTTACTAAACATGTCTTACTGAAAGCATTGAGCAAAGTCCTCCAGATCAATCCAGGTCTTCTGCAGAATAGGTTTGGCAACATCTAAGGACACCTTAGCAAAAGGCTCTTTCATTTCACTTTTGGATCCGTCTGGAAAATATGAATGTTTCATTCAAAGGCGAAGCAATCCTTTGTTAAAAGTATAATTCTGACATTTTTTTTTTATCTTATTAGAACAGAGGACTTCGTAGTGGCATGTTTCTCCTGTCACAATAATGAAAGTAACTAAAGCTTTTTATTTTTATTTCTATAGAATGTCAGCTAATATTTCTAAAGGGCTGCAGCAGTGTGGCAAATGTGAGATCTGAATAAAAGAATCCATCAACGCAAATGCAATGAAAATGCGGAAAGGAAGAAGTTTCCCACGAAGGACGTTTGTGCTTATCAAGCTGCGTATTATCTGAGTTGACTGGTGCTTTTCATACTTTATGGAAAATGGATGGGGTACGAATTTGTGAAAATCTTCCCATTTCAAAAATGCTCCAAGTAACAAACTGCTTTTTCTCTTGTGACTCATACCAAGTTATCCTAGACTCAAATCATTATCTTAAACACAGTGAGTTGAATTGGCCAAACTCCCACATAATGGCATAGTGTAAGCACACATGCACATCCATACTCCCACTCACAGACACCCACAATCTTGTAGCATGCAGTGCAAAGTCATGAACATGCCCACAGAGGCTCTCTCCACCCAAAAAAACACATGCATGCACACACACAGTCACACACACACACACACACACACACACACACACAAACAGTCTGCCCCCAAGCTCCAAGTGAGCGTCTGATCAGAAAACCGAAGTGGCGAGGGCCAACGTCTTTGCTGCTGAGCAATGGTGGTCTGCTAACACAAACTGCAGGTGTTACTAAGCAACTAAACGGGGGCAGAGAGAAGGCAGGGAATTGGCCGGTTGTCACAAGGCATAATTTCAGCCCTATCCTCTGTGAAGTGTCTTGGCCAACCGACAAAGGCTTGGAGAGAAGGATGGAGGGAGTGAAGGCAAGAAATGCAAATACTTGTAATCTTGTGAATCGGGCTACGCTGCACAGATGTTGTTCAAGCCAACAAACATCCGAGAACTTCCCTAGATTTGTCACATTTGCAAGTAAAACAAACAACAACAAAAAAGTGTGTCTGCTTATTTTGGTAGTCTAATATCTGGCCTTGGGTAATCAGACTTGTCTACAAGATGGTTCAGACCTTTTTTCCAGCAAGAATTAGAAGCATTGGAAAGACACCGCTTTTACCATTGGAGATGTCATCGTTGTCCTTCTTCTTGTCCTCTGCACTAACCTAAAGGGATGAGAG